>JH792482.1:78882-99801 GCA_000291705.1 Sphaerulina populicola P02.02b
TTAGGTTAGTACTCTAAATCATCAATCTCTGGCGGACTGTACCTCTCTCTTTACAAGGAAACCTTTATCCAATGTCACGAAGCTCTCCATTCTTTCTTTGCAGTTCCGTCTCGTATGCGATATTTGCGGATATCGACTTCCCTCGCTCGCTCTCTCTCTCTCTCTCTCTCACCTTGTGATAAGAATTGGTCTATGTGTGCACCACATGTGAAAAAGTACATCATTCGCTAAAAGAAAAAAAAAGAAAATAGCTTCAAATCATACTCATAGGTATCATCATATCATTCCCGCCTCTCCTCCTCCCTCTGTTCACATTGTAGCGTTATATGGCTTTTGACCATAGACGATATATCTGCACGAAAATGGATCATTAGCCTCCCGATCATGTATCATACCCTGATGCAAGCCACTCGCGTAAGAGTTTCATCTTTTTCTCTTCTCTTCTCTTCTCCCTTTCTTTTCTCTCATCAACACACACACACACACACACACACTTACAATGGACAATATGTATGGTAAGCCTTCTTCTTCCACTCATTTCGCACTTCCATGAGCAAGACTTCCATCTCGGGCACACTCCATCCCAATCCCATCGTAAACGTTCTCAGACTCAAGCCACTGAGCCCGTCGAGCAGCCCCACGAGGAAGAGTAAACCCGCTTGCCGAAGTCTCTTATCTTTCGGCCAAGGTCCCACAGGGATTTTAAACGGTTTGATGGCGCAATTGATGAAGCCCGCAGCTTCCATTTTCTGCTTCATGACAGTCGGATAGCAGCGTCCCGTTAAGCCGAAATTGGAAATTCCTTGCTGCCAGAGGTCTTCCCAGCGTTGCACGGCGCTGTCGGTGGGCATGGTGCCATCGTCGGAAGCGAATTGGAGGTCGAATTCTTGGTTTTCCACCCAGCCTCCGGGCTCGAGGCTATTCCATGCTTGAGAGTAGAACATGTCCCAGGATTTGAGAGAGAAGCCGTTCATGAGTCGCGTGTGGATGAAGTCGAAGCGCTGGCTGAATGTCCAAGGCTCGTCGGCGTCCATGACTTGAAATTCGAGATTCGGAGGGACTGCGGTGGGTTGTATGGGTGACAAGTCGATTCCGATGACTTGCGAGGACGGGTGATCGTCTGCTACGTCTATGGCCCAGATTCCCGTGCCCGTGCCCACGTCTAAGATCATGCGAGGATGTTGCACGGGACAATGCCAGTGCTTCTCCTCGAGCGTCAGACGCATGCTGTGGTAGGTAATGTCCATTCGCTCCTGTTCGGATTCGTCGTTGGGCAGAGCATACCTCTTGTCCCGCCGAAATGCGTGGTAGGTTCTGCCGTTTTCCTCTTCGTAGTCAAAGATGCTGGAGGCGACCGATTCGGTGGAGAGGTAGCCTTCTTCGTAGCCAGAGTCGTCGGAGAAGGCATCGACGTCCCTGGCTTCCATGTTGACATGATTGAGCTCCATCGCAAGTGGCGGTAGGAGATTACTGCATCTACGTCGTCGAGGCTCGAGCAGGACAGTAGTAGTAGTAGAGTATATAGGAGGGATCTTATATAGCGCCGGGCTGGCCCATGATGTCTTCTGTGCAGGAAATATAGTAATATGTACGAGTACGAGGTTGATGATCAGAAGAGATATGGATGATTCTGTAGAGGGCGTCCGGAGGTGTAGGAGGTAGCTCGATCGAGGCGTTCTATACATTGTACATACCTTGCATTAGTCTTGCATCGGCCGATGCGCTCCGTGTATAAAAACGAAATTGATGGTGAGTCACGTGACTTGCATATTTATTCATCGACGAGGAGAGTTGCCGAGGCTCGCGCCGCTCGTCTTCCCCCGTCAGCCGTGCGTCTCGTCTGTCCCAACCAGGCGTAAGCACCGCGATAGGTGGTGGTCGGTGGTAGCAGGTCTAGGAGGTAGCCTTCTAGGCCAGTTCTCGGAGGTTGGAGAGGAGGTACATGTACAGTACGAGCCTAGGAAGAGTAGATTGGATGGCAGTGGCAGTGGCACTCATAACACCCATACCGACAACATGGCTCTGCTCTCCAGCTTCGCCGTGGTACTGCTCACCGTGCTCGCCTTGTACTACTGCATCGGCGCCATCGTGGGCTATCGCCGACTGCGCCAGTTCCCAGGCCCTCCCCTCGCCAGCCTCTCTCGCTTCTGGCTGTTCTGGAAAGAATGTCGAGGCAGCCTCCCATCGGCCCAGGTCGCCGCTCTCGCAAAATATGGTACTTGATGCGTCGTCCATGTCTGATTGATCGCCATGATGGTGATGATGATGATGATGGAAATGCAGCTGACGAGGCCACAGGATCTCCGGCCCGTATCGGCCATGACCTGCTTGTTACAGACGATGCTGATCTGATTCGCCACATGTATGGGACGACCTCCCGATGGACGAGATCGGGTTGGTACGATGCAATGCGAATGGACCCACGCCAAGACAACGTCTTTTCGACTCGCAATGAAAAGGCACATACGGACCTGAAGGCGAAGGAAGCCGGCGGAGTGCGTGTTCGGAGGGGTTCGGCAGTGACTGCGATTTATGTAGACTGACCTGCGCGTAGTACAACGGCCGCGATATCAACACGCTCGAGCCTGACATTGATGCCCGGATCAGCGACCTGGTGGAACTGATTCGGAAATATGAGGGCCAATCAGTCGATTTCGCCCCCAAAGTCCGCTATTTCGTGCTCGACACGTTGAGCACCGTGGCCTTTGGGCGCCCGTTTGGGTTCATGGCTGCCGACAAGGACAAATGGGACTATTGCCAGACATCGGACGATTTCACCCTCCTCCTGGGCTTGACAGCCAACCACAGCTCCATCAGATGGCTGCTCAGTCAGCCGTGGATACAGGCTCTGGCTGCTCCCAAGACGACTGACCAGACTGGCATCGGGCCCGCGCTCGCCTTTGCCCACGCTGCAGTATCCGAGAGGTATGGACCAGACGCAAAAGTTCGGAAGGACATGCTCGGGCACTTTGTGAGCAAAGGCCTCTCCCAAGTGCAGTGTGAATGCGAGGCTTTCTTACAGATTATGGCGGGCACCGATTCCACGGCTACCGTACTGAGATGTGCAATCTTCTCTCTTGCTGGCAATCCCCGGGTCTACACCAGATTGCGAGCGGAGATCGATGGTGCTATACGCGGTACTACATCCGAGATCAAATATACCGACACGTTGAAGCTGGAGTACTTGAAGGCGGTCATTTGGGAAGTGATTCGGCTGTTCCCTCCGCTTTTTGGCCTGAAGGAGAAGCGCGCGCCTCCTGGTGGGGACGAGTTCAATGGCGTCTTCTACCCCGAAGGAACCGGCGTGGCGATATGCGACGAGGCCGTCATGAGGAAGAAAGAAATCTTTGGCCAAGATGTGCACATGTTCCGACCCGAGAGATTACTGGAAGGTGATCCCGCTCGGCGCCGGCACCGCATGCAGACCATTGAGGTCGCCTTTGGCCACGGCAGGTATCTGTGTCTCGGCAAGCACATTGCCATGATCGAGTTGCACAAGGCCGTTGTTGCGGTACGTACAGTACACTTCCCTCCCGATGCCGACCGAGTGTGCACTGAGGCTGATGTGAGCAGATCATCCGCTCTTTCGATTTCGCAATAGCAGATCCGATGCGCGGTGTCGATGATGTGCTGCACAACGTACACATGCACACAAACATGAACCTGGTGTTCAGCGCACGAGAATCATGACCTGATGACGAGATGACTACATGTTGTGTTCAGATATCTTACCATTGCCACATATGTACTGACGACCAAATAGGTAGAGTAGCAAACGAATGCTTGTTGATATCGCCAAAGCCCTTTTACATTCGTAGGTACGGTACCTAGGTAGGTAAGCATCATTTCATACCTCCGTATAAGGAACATCCATCTTTTCCATGTGTCTACATATCTAGTATAGAGACGGGAAGTTTGTCTTCAAACATATCAGTCATACATGTACTTCTACCAGGTAATATAAAATCTACTCTACTCCCCTCCCCTCAGAATTTCCTTGGACTAATCCACACCCTCGTCTCATCACTCGTCACATACGTCCCCGTGGCCTTTTTATGCTTGGGCATCTTCCACTTCCCCCCACCTTGGGGCTGAATATCCCACATGGAAATTATAATCGCCGTAAACAACATGGCCTCTCGCAACGCAAACGCTCTCCCCTTGCACATACTCGCGCCTCCACCATACGGTCGAATAGTGCCCAAATCCGCCGTGGGGTTTCCCTCTGCGTCTGCTCTCACGTGGCGATCGGGTTGGAAAGTTTTCGGGTCGTTCCAGTATTCCGGATCACTATTGTGTAGATCGTGCGCGGCGTGTACGTATTCGCCTTTGCGGAGGAGTAAAGGTTCTGCACCTTTTTCGCGAGATTGGAGGACAAAATCGTTCTTGATGACTTTGAACGACCATGGAGCCGTGTCGAGGCGGAGAGATTCGACGTAGACGCTTTTGAGGAGGGCGCATGAATCGAAGATACGGGTGGTGTCGATGGCGCTGATGCGGGGAGGGGCTTCGATGGGGAGACCGGTTCGCTCGTGCGAGATTTCGACGTAGGGGGCGATTTCTTCGCGGAGTTGGGCGAGGAGGACGCGGTCGGAGTAGACATGGTTGATCATCCAGAAGATTAACGTGTCCGAGTTGGCGTTGGCGGCCCACATGAGAGCGAGCTCGTACGAGCTTCGGGTGCGGATGGAGAAGTCGTGCTTTTCGTAGACTTCCATTCGAGCTTTGAGCAGCGCGCCCACATTGTCTAGAGATGACCATTTGGACTCGACCGGTTCGCCGCGATGGTGTTTCTGGAGGTTCTCGTGGAACTCTTCCAGGCGTTCGAGGTTGTTCCTGCGAGCGATATGTGCCCTGGTGAGAGTGGGGATGGGAGCCCATCGTGGAAGTCCTGCAGCCAGCATGATGAAGCCCGAATCGAGAGTCCAGATGTCATCGAAGAAGGCGGGGAAGTTCTGGAGGAAGTCGGAGCCCATGATGGAAGGATTGGCTGTGAAAGCCACAAAATCTCGAATTAAGGGAAACAGGCTGGCCTCCACCACTGTTGGGTTCGATGAGCTGCCCTGGGCCGCATCAGCCAAAAGACTAATGTTGGCATTCTTCTCCCAGGGCATCTGGTCGACAGGACTCTCCAGAAAAGAGACTAGGTTGGTGATATGGTCTCTTGCTCGGCCTGCCGTGTTTTCGACCAGACCCTCCAGCCCTGGGTTGGACAAGATTTCGCGATAACAGTCGACCATATCCTTGTGGGCTGCATCATATTTCTCGAGATCGCACACTGGCAAGTCAAAGATGCTGACCATCAGCTTTCTCGCCACGTCCTCGGAATCGGCATTCTCCTTTTTCGCGTTGAGCAGTGCAGTGACATGGCCTGGCGTGTACAAGATATTATGCCGACTGCCGCCCAGGTTCAGCGCAAAAGCACCTTTTTGATAGAGCGCGCGCAGGTGTTCCAGGAAGCCGTCGCCATAGAACATCTGCGGCGCATGGCCAATGAACGGCAGCCAGTATGGATGGGCGGGAATGATGCTCGCGCCATTCTGCGTTCGTGCTTTGCTCTGGGTGCTGCTCGAGAGCCTGGTCACGATCAGCACGATGATGGTGGCGAGCAGCGCAGTCGGAAGCGGATAGTCCAGTAGTGTGTGATACCACGTGCGAGGCACGAGTTGGAGTTCTGGCGGACTCCAGTGGCCGCTTTTGTGGACCGTCGCCATGTTTGCTGGCGTACAGTAGTAGTTCGCAGTGAGGCACGGATGGCGTCGGTGCTGCCGGTGTATATGTACTTATTCAGACGTTCTCCATGCAGAAGTATAGTCCATGTAGAAGTATACAATACCTCCTACATGCCTATACCAGCCCGAACCTGGTTACATGCATGGTCAAACACAACCTGAGGTATTAGTACAGGCTCTATTTATTGACCGCTGACTCAGGTACAGTCCTTACCTAAGGGCCTGGGGAACAGAGGTCACGATTAGTAAGCATAGGTAGGGAAGAAGAAGCATATTTGTTTGAGCAAATTTGCTCCTCCTCCTCCTCCTCTCCAGCCCGCCAAACGAAGATCAGCTAGTGATGCCTATGAAAAATAGGTCCTTTCGACCTTTCACTACATTACTTAACATACTGCCTGACTGCCTTGGCTGCCCAGACGTCTCTTCGCACTTACACCCCGCAGCCAAGCTGACTAGTCGATGTTGGCTTGTCTTGCCCTTCCCCATGATCAAGAAGGCGGAGTACGGTGAAAAGATAAGATCAGATTGGTACTACTGATCTGTGTCGGGCTTGTTCATGTTGAACGTGTTGTACTGTGTTCAGAATGAGGTAGATCGAGCGACACACACGGTCTTGTGCTCGACGAGATCTTCAACTCTTTTCGCAAGCGTTCTCAGCTGGCCAAGCCAAGCCATGCATGATATGCTATGCTGGAGGTATGACCAGTCAATTGTGTGAATCAACAACTCCCCACCTTGTGGGAATTCCCCAAATCAACCAGTCTATAGCGCCAACTTTAATACTACTCATCGATGTATTGCCGTCTCTCAGGGCTCCATTGCCGAGAGTCTTGGTATCGTGGCAACACTCAGCTGGAAAACTGCTTTAGGAAATGCCATTCGACTGGACTGGTCACCATGGCCAACCCGAGTGCACGAAAGATGTACCCGATCGTCCTGGCGCGTCAAAGGAGGCACGCACTCATAGCTAGAGCCGAAGCTTGTAGAGGGTCCAGTCACTATTGGCGGGGGCAGGTTGAGTGGTGAAGGTGAACATTTTTCATAAATTGAGCAAAGACCTCCAAACTATCGTCGTCAGAATCAAAAAACTCTCGTTGTATTCGGAAGAATTCTTGTCCAGCTCTTGTAAGTTCCCTTGAATCCTTCTTCGCTGCAAGCTTCGCTGAATACTGACAACAACAGAACAGCCAGGCACGATGGCAAAGGACCAGAGCATGGAGAAGTCTGGTCAGGTGTACCACGAAGGGCCCGACGAGATTCGCCAGAAGTCTGTAGTCGAGTCCATTAACTTCAAACGCAATGTAGACGCGAAGTAAGGAGGCGCATATGGTCTATACATATCATCGACGTTAGCTGATGTGCAAACAGAATCAGCAATCCGCTCGCGGGATCCTCATACGCAGACCTCATGACTGATGTCGAGCAATTCGCACATCAGAAGGGTCTGAATGATCAACTCGAGTTGCTCAAGAAAGGCGCTCTCATAGCTCAAGATCCAGCCAATTTCGAGAGCCTGGAGCAGCTGGACGAGCACGAAAAGGAGTTTTTGCGATATGAGGCTGCGCACCGTTGGCGTCACCCATTCCAATTGTACATCACAATCATTGTTTGCTCGATCGGAGCTGCAGTGCAAGGCTGGGATCAGACGGGGTCGAACGTGAGTGGGTACGGATACTTCCACCCGAGAACAGTTCTGACCAGAGCTTAGGGCGCAAACTTGTCCTTTCCCCAAGAATTCGGTATTGGCTTCGGGGAGACAATTGGACATCCCAATCAGGTCCGCGATAGTTGGCTCGTGGGAGTTGTCAATGCCGGGCCGTATATCGGGTCTGCCTTTCTCGGCTGCTGGCTCTCGGATCCGTGCAACTTCTACTTTGGACGCCGTGGGACCATCTTCATCTCCGCTGTCTTCTGTCTCATCACCCCAATCGGAGGAGCTGTCTCCCAGACCTGGGAACAGCTGTTTATCACTCGACTTCTCATGGGTGTAGGAATGGGTTTAAAGGGTTCCACAGTGCCGATTTTCGCCGCCGAGAACTCACCTGCACGGATTCGAGGCGCTCTGGTGATGAGTTGGCAAATGTGGACCGCATTTGGCATTTTCCTGGTATGCTGCACAATCACGGCGTTGTCATGAAGCTGGGCTAACTTGAATCCAGGGCTTCTGTGCAAACCTCGCTGTCTACCGTGTTGGAGACATCGCCTGGAGGTTGCAAATTGGTTCGGCTTTCATCCCAGCCGTGCCTCTGACCCTTGGCATCTACTTCTGGTAAGGCACCGCTTCTGGACGCCCAAGTCTCTCATATCTGAGCCATCGCTGACATGTATCCCGTTCGACTGAAGCCCGGAGAGTCCACGATGGTACATGAAGAAGAACCGATATCAGAAAGCCTACAAATCGCTGTTGAAGCTGAGATTCCATCCCTTGCAAGCCGCGAGGGATCTCTATTACATCCACTGTCAACTTGAAGTTGAGGCTAGCATCGTTGGGAAGAGTAATTACCTTTCGCGATTCGTG
The DNA here is from genome assembly GCA_000291705.1 of Sphaerulina populicola P02.02b. NCBI lineage: Eukaryota > Fungi > Ascomycota > Dothideomycetes > Mycosphaerellales > Mycosphaerellaceae > Sphaerulina > Sphaerulina populicola. The sequence continues at coordinate 87,133 of JH792482.1, forward strand.
CAGCTATTCACGATACCACGAGTTCGTCGCGCGACGCTGGCTAGTTTCGTGGTCATGATTGCGCAGCAGATGGTAAGCGCTCTAACAAGCTGAAGCTGATGCAGGCCCGCCACTAATCGATCCCAGTGCGGAATCAACATCATAGCCTTCTACTCCTCGACCGTCTTTAGACAGGCCGATGCTTCGGAGCGCGACGCGCTGATCGCCTCCTTCGGCTTTGGACTCGTCAACTTCGTTTTCGCGTGGCCAGCGATCTGGACCATCGATACGTTCGGACGCCGCGCACTACTGCTTTTCACCTTTCCCCAGATGGCCTGGACTCTGCTTGCTGCAGGTCTTTGCTTTTTGATCCCAATGTCTGCTGGTGACGCTCGGCTCGGTGCCATTGCCCTTTTCATCTACCTCTTTGCCGCTTTCTACTCGCCTGGAGAGGGTCCCGTGCCATTCACCTACTCGGCTGAGGTGTTTCCACTTTCGCATAGAGAGGTGGGCATGGGATGGGCTGTCGCGACCTGTCTGTTCTGGGCCGCTGTCTTGTCCATCTCGTTTCCCGCGATCCTGGCGGCGCTCACGCCCACAGGGGCATTCGGCTTCTACGCAGGTTTGAATGTCATCGCTTTTGTGATGATCTTCCTGTTTGTGCCAGAGACCAAACAGCGTTCGCTGGAGGAATTGGTAAGTTTGCTTGCGGCATCCCGCCAAGAAACAGATCAATACTCCGAACGAGGAACGATGCTGACCGTTTGTGTAGGACTATGTCTTTGCTGTGCCTGGAAGACAGTTTGTCCGCTATCAGACTACCAAGGCTCTCCCATGGTGGTTCAACCGCTGGGTGCTGTTCCGCAAAGAGGCCAAGCTCGAGCCGCTGTACTCGTTCGACCAGACCATCCAGCGTTCGGGCATCGCTTAGACGCAAGAAACATGTTCGCTCGGAGGCCGGGCGAGCCAGGGATATGACACCTGGTGTACTCCGAGCACAGAAGAGTTTGTGGAGCCAGAGGAGGTAATGCCAGTGGAATTCCAGATGTGAAGCCAGTTACCTAGTTAGGTACGCGTAGGTAGTCATTTTTTGTGACATGCTGCCCTGCCTAGCCTCACCGTGAATTGCCGATTGTCTCCGTGATGACATGCTGCCCTGCCCTGCCCTGCCCTGCCCTCTCCGCGTTCCTCTGCACGTTGCGACAGGTCGGTCGATCATGAGGTGAGAGTCGATGGCGGAGTGATGATAATGTAGGAGGTAGGTGATGTTGTTGATGCGGACGGGATGGAATATGCCGGCATGTCTGGTCAAGTCGGAGGAAGGTACGAACCCAATCAGGCAGGCTCTCGGCATCTTCTCGCGAAAATTGCACGGCTGCTGCGTCGCTCCTTCCCTTCCAGGTTCCCAGCATGCGGCCCTCCGCTCTTCGCGTGCTCTTCAAGACAAACCATCTCGAGTCGTACCCTGTGCAGCTGTGCTCGCACAATTGATTTTCATCCTACTTGAATTCTACCTCTACCTCTACCGACGTACACTGGGCCGGCCCTCCAGCGCATTTCATATCCACGTCCGCATCTGCCACTCCCTCCCACGGGCGCGACAAGACATGACGGACATCGTGCAACTCCTTCGCTGACATCCCATATGGACGCCAACAGCTTAGTCAGTGCTCCGACGAGCCTGGACGAAGTCGAACAAGTAGGTGGCGCGCTCGTGCTCAAACCGTCTGATCTGGGAGGACGCTCGTGCTGATTCTCGGCATAGCTCGTCAAACGTCTGTACCAGCCAGGTACACCGAAGCTCATCAATCAAATCGACGAGCAAATCAAGCTCCTACAGCATTCGCCAGAGGGCTGGCAGCTCGCCGATGGCCTTCTCGCCTCACAAGACCCTAGTGTGCGCTTCATCGCCGCTTTGACCTTCCAAGTGAAACTCAACAATGAAGGGTCAGTTTGTCGACCCTGAGATGAGTCTTTGATGGTGAGACTCTCCGCTCATGCTGTGTAACAGGTCTAAGCTGGCTGCTGCCACCGCGCAGGCTATTCTTGCAAGAATAGTATCTTGGACTGTGTGTTCCGCCTTCTTCTGCTTCTCTTTTATAGCTTGAATGCAATTGACCCATATGGATATATACGTACTGGGCTGACGTTCTTCAGGTCAGACTAGATCGTGTCGGGGAGGGGCACCTGGTGCAAAAGAAGCTGTGTGCCGCGCTAGGCACATACTTCCTACAATCATCAGTACAGTGGCCGCGGCCTCTGCTTCACATTGCGGCCTCACTCGCTCATGGCGATTTTGTGTCGGAGGTACGTTTTCTGTGCACGAAATTGTTGACATCGTCCCCTGACTTGGGACAGGATCAACTCTCGGCATCCCATGATGCGATCAACCAATATTTACTAGCCCTCGGAGACTCCCAGGTCATCCTGCTATTGTGGCTATCTGGACAGCTTGCCACGGACGGCGCCAAGGTGGACAGCACAAATCCTGCATGCGAACGAGTTTACGAGCAGATGCAGATCCTGGTGCGAGATGTGAGTATCCTCATCGAACATACTCTCCATAGACCTGCGTCACAGATTTCCTCGGACGTCAAGAAAGAGTGTTTGGTCTGCTTCCTCAATTGGGTAAATTACGCGCAGCCCATGTGGCCCACCAAGCCAGAGGCGCTGGAACATCTCCGCCGACTCGTCCCCGGCTTGTCAATGCTGCTGTTGGACCCGCGACTGGAGCACGAGGCCATGGACATCTTCCGCGACGTCCTGGAAACCTACACCACCTTTTTCCAACCACAGCACATGACGACCTTGGCCGAAATCATCTTCAACAATGTCCGTCCGCGAATGCTGCAATCTTTGCATGAACAGGAGCCCGAAGTGATATCAGTGGCTCAGTTTGTCATCGCATATGGCATAGCCAATATACAGCAAATCGTCGAGCAGCCGGAAAATGAGATCATGTCAAAGGCTCCTCTAGCGCTGATTATGGCTATTCTCGAAGCCCCTGGCTACCCAGGCGACGATGACGAGGCCTCTTTGCACAGTATCGAATTCTGGAATACTTACATTGAATATGTCAATGATATTACTTATTCCAGCGCCGATATCGAAACGCCGCTGCATTGGGTTGCGTCCGCAAGATCGACATGCATGTCACTCACACATCTACTCTGGCAGAAAATGCGTACCCCAGACGCAGAGACGGCAAATGAGTGGACTGAAGCTGAATCCGAAGGGTTTAAGGAATTTCGCATAGATGCCTCAGACCTAATGCTATCGCTCTACGTCTTTCTCGGCGTTGAAATGCTGCAGTCACTTGTCACGATCATACTAAGTGCTTTGGAACATGGGCAGTGGCAGGAGCTTGAGGCCGCCTTGTTTGCGGTCAATACACTTGCCGACAATGTGTTGGCTGATCAAACTGCCGAGAACACCCTCACTCCAGTCTTCAGCTCGTCGCTATATCGCATCGTAGGAGACTTTAGCCAGACTATGCCTACACAAGCACGCCGGACTGCTGTTGACACACTCGGGTCATATGGAGCGTACATCGAGCGTCACGCCGAGTTTCTTCCCGACACGTTGCGCTTCTTATTCGCATCACTGGAAAATCCAGGCCTTTATCTGAGCGCTGCAAAGTCTATCGCCGAGCTGTGTTCGACATGCCGTGCGAGCTTGACGAGCGAGCTGGATGGCTTTCTGGCGCAATACAACAACTTCGCGCAAGGGGAGACCAGTGAGCCATATACGAACGAGAAAGTCATTGGTGCCATTGCCGCCATCGTGCAAGCAGTACAACCAGAAAGCGCCAAAGCTAGGCCTCTATCTGCTTTGCTGGACATTATTGAGGGGACAGTGGGAAACGCGCGTGGGCAGTCTAATCCTGAGTTGCTCGAGCTATGGGGTGCGTCGGCAATCGAGTGCCTTGCGGCTGTAGGAAAGAATATGCAGAGTGAAGAGGACGCGCCGATTGACCTCTCCAATGATAACACTGCACCGGTCGACAAGAAGAGCTTCTGGCAGACTACGGATGGTACGTGATCGTTTGTGCATAAAACGCCGCCGACCTCGAACTGACGTATTGCATAGGCCAAGCAATACAACAGCGTATTTTGAGCATATGCCAGAGCGCCCTGCAGCTGATACCGCAAAACGGAGAGGTGGTCGAGGGTGTCTGCAAAGTGCTCAAGAGTGGGTTCGTCGAAACCGAGCCTGGTCCGTTTGTCTTCCCGCCTGGCTACACCATCGCCTTCCTCGAGCAGTGCAACCCCAGCACGCCGAATCTGGAGTCAGTACTGGCCATGACATGCACACTGGTGCAACAATATTCACGAAATAACCAGCCTCGAATTGATGATGAAGTCGCCAAGATCTATCAGAAAGTCGTGTCGATGGTCCAGCTCTTAGGCGAGCCAAGTCGAGATCCGGGCGTGGCCCAGAGCTGCATTGACGTGTTCAACAGGATGATTGGACGCTACACAAACATTCTCATGGACACGGCTGGCACTGGAGACATGGTCGCGCCGATTCTCGACTTTTCCCTCAAAGCGGTCGATGGTACGGACCCTATGCCCAAACGCGCAGCATGTGGCTTCTGGGCGAGATTGATCAAGCCAGAAGATCAGCCTGGTGATGAGGTTGTCCGCACTCGCCTCGCACAAGTCGTTGCGGCCTATGGACCCATGCTCGCTCAAGCATTGATGAGTCAGATCAGTGGGCGAGGTCAAAGGTCCGAACTCGAGCAGCTCTGCGAGCCACTCAAGGCTCTTCTTTCTACCCAGCCACGATCGAAGCAGTGGATAGAGAGTGCCTTGGCGAACAAAGCCGCCTTGCCAGCTATCAGCGAGCATGTGGCAGACAGCGAGAGACAGCGCTTTGTGGCCCAGCTTTCCGCTGCCCGTAGCGACACGCGCAGAACACGGGAGACAGTGAAGCACTTTTATGCCGCGTGTCGCAATACGATTACCAGCTACAGCACATCAGCTTGACAGTCTGCTGCGTGCTGAGATGACTCTGGACATGATGGTCAAGTCCTCGGCATCATGTTCCTGGAGGACTAGTCATTTGTCTAACGGGACATGGGAAACATGGGTCAGGATGTCGTACATCGAATGAGAACATGTTCACGTCTGACCTCCCATTGGGTATCTCATCTATGCGAACTCCGTTTCATGCTGTCATGACAAAAAGAGAAAAAAGCACTGCGAACGCCGTGATAACCATGCCTCCCTCCCATGCATGCATGCATCCATGCCATCATCCATGATCCCACTCAATTGTTCAAAAAGATACCCATCTTCCCACCCCACCCTTCCTGATCTCCACCACCACCACCACCTCCTCCCCCTCCTCCTCCTCCTCCCCCACCACTATTCCCACTCCCCATCTTAATCTTCAAATCATACGGAAACGGATTACTCTCCGTAGTCGTAATGGGCGGAATATGGCCCCTCTGCAAATTCACAATCTGCACAATTTTGCACGCTGCCATTTCCAAACTCCTCGCCATGTGGAGCCGATTTCTTTGCGCTTCTCCTTCACTGCGAGCGCTCGTGACGCTGATGCTGAGAATCCATGTCTCCCAAGGAGTTTCTTCGTCGGGTTTTTGAATGAACCATGTTCGCCGTCGTTTGCGTTCAAGGAATTGGAGGGTGAGGGTTGCGTGGGTGGGGCGGGGGGAGGAGGGATGGGGTGGGACTGGTGTTGTTGTTGGGGCTGGTGTTGTTGTTGTGGTAGTTGTAGTAGTAGTAGAAGTAGTAGTAGAAGTAGTTGTAGTCGATTGCGAGTCGAGTTGGCGGAGGAGGGAGCTTGTGCGGGTTTCGATCAGAGTGTCGATGTCATCTTCGGTGACGAAGGGGAGGGTGAGGTCGAGGATTTCGTGGGTTGCTGGGTAGAGAGGGGTGAAGTAGCGGTGGAAGAAGATGGTGTGGAGGACGCCTAGGGTGAGGAAGAATATCTGTGAGTACCTACTTCTGAATGGGAATGCGGGAATAGATTGGTTGGTAGTCAGTATGATACCTTTGACTACGTCCTTTACATTCGAGCGGTCTGCTGTGACATCGAGCCTGTATTCCGGCGGTCTTCGCTGGTCCATGGCTGCTCTCTCTCGGTGATTGTGTTGGAGGAGGAGGAGGAGGAGGAGGAGGAGGAGGAAGAGGAGGTTATGCTGCTGAGGCAGCGATGAGGGCGCTTGGTTATGACATTTCAAAGGCGTTATCTCTACTTGGCAAGAGACGTTTGCAAGATGGCGGATGGCGGATGGCGGTTGGCGGTTGGCGGTAGATATAGTCAGGTCAGGTATGCAGCGATCACGAGGGGCTCATGTCATTGTCTCGAACTGTGTCGAGGCTAGGAGGTAGGAGGTACGTAGGTAGGAGGTACCCAATGAAGTGGGGCTGCCACGAGATAGAGAGAAGATACCTCCTATCAAGAAACCGAAAAACCAACATCAAAGATGAACAACACTACCACCTCATCCTCAATCCCCTCCCCCTCCCAAGAACAATTCCACATCTCTCCCTCCTCCCTCCCCGATCTCCACCACCTCACCACCCTCCTGCACCTCTTCCACACCCGCAACAAAAACCAACACTCCCACTCCATCTGGTACCGACACTTTGACATTTTCCGCCGCCAACTCTCCCACCTCACCTCCCACCTCACCACCCTCAACACCACCCCCACCACATTATCCCACAGCGCCCAAACCCACAAGAAAAAAATCTCGGACCCGATTCTCGTCGCGCGGATTCGCGCGAGAGTGCTTTATTGGAGAGATTTTCTCGCGGCGAAATGGCAGTGGGTGTTTTCGCAGCTGGTAGCTGATCAGAGATTTGGTGTGTTGGGCATTTTTTTGTTGGCGGTTTTGGCGCAGGTTTGTGGGATTGTGGGGATTACGGCGGAGTGGGAGGAGATGGGGGATGTGGAAGTGAGGAAGGCTATTGAGGCTTTTGGGAGGGAGATGAGGGGTGATGATGATGATGGTGGTGGTGGTGGTAGTGGTGGTGGAGACGAGGAGGTACGGGGCTTGCTGGGCCGTGGTGAGAACGTGGCAGTAGAGGATGCCGGTCAAGTTGTCTCGCGAGAAGGAGAGGGGGCGGTGGCGGTAGCAGACGAAGGGCTGGATGTACTGCCCGCGAGGAGTGTTGGAGACACCCGGAAGCGGAAATCTGAGGGCACGGTTGATGTGAAGAAGAAGAAAAAGCGCAAGAGAGTTGGGGGAGATGCCATTGACGATATTTTTGGCTGATGACAAGACGACCTGATTGTGCTCACACGCTACTTATACCCTGTACAAATACAATATATATATATATATATATATACAATGTTCTGTCTTCACACACACACACCCACCCGTGCTGTGCTTTACAAAAAGGGCAAAGTCTTCACACTATTTATACATGCACTTCTCCCGCTCCAGCCATCCTGTCGGACGTCCACTACGCCACGGCCTTGAACCCATTCAACATGCTCCCCAACCACACATTGACGATCAGATGCCACCCCACGCTCCAAGCCATAGCATACAGATACTTTGGACTGAATACTGTCCAAATGAACAAATGCGTCCTCAAAGCCGTGCAACTGGCCATCACAGCCAACAAAGCCGTCGAAACAAACAAGGTCATGTAACAGATATAATCCGACCACACCTGTTCATCCACCTTCTCCCCGTCCCCCTTCTCCTTCTTTCCCTTTCTCTTCTCAGGACCCATCAAAGTCCTCAAACTCGCTTCATGAAGTTGTCTCCTTTCTTCATCAATCCAGCTCTTTTTCGTCCCGTCATTCTTCTTCGACCCGAATACAGAGCTCGCAGTAGCGGGAGCGAAAATGGAACGTTTGGCGTTAGCTTCGCCCGCAGAAAGTAACAGAATCGCAGCACTGCACCACCAAATCGCACCTGTCCAGTTCGAAGCGAACAGGAGAATGCCCACTGCGAATATGTTGTAATCTGCCACGCCGTTGTATGCGTTACTCAAATCAATGGATGAGATGGAATTGCTCCCCCCCGAACAGAAGAATGTAACGTGACTGAAGAGTACAACCGTCATCGCAATGGTGGAAGTCCTACTTGTGATGGTGGGTGACGGTGAGCTCTGAAGGATATAGCTCAACGCCTCTCTCTGCAGTTCCCATCCCAGGAAGAGAATCACATTCGGAGCTCGCGTCTGCATGATAAGAAACAGACTCAGCAAAGTGTGTAATCTCTCCGCGAGACTCGGTAGTTTGCCAGCTTCTTCGACACCTAGTCTGATGCTCTGCCGATGGGAAAGCACCGCCAATGTCACTACCGCAAAAGTGGTGATAGTGAGGGCGAAGAAGGCGGAACGTGCTTGTAAAACCAAATCTGCGCTTTCAGTCCACTCTCGCACTTGGTTTCCCAGTCCTTGAACCAACTCCGGCGCATCGGCTTGGGTAAAATTGAGCTTGAAGACTACTCCGAAAAGAACGCAGACGACAGCGGTAGCAACGCTGGCTTCTGTGGCGACAAGGCCGGCGAAAGATCGAGTGACGAGGAGGTAGCCTTCGTAGAGATATGTGGCTAGGATGAGGAGCCACATGAGGACATGATTCTCAGGAAAGACCGTGTGCACGATATCTGGAGCACCAGAGTGTTTCTGCCCTGTTTGATTCCATCGAACGCTGAACCGATGAACGGCCAGTAACGTAAAGACAGCTGCTGTGAGGCGGCCTCTGCTGCCGAAAGACGCAAAGTGAGCCAGGTTCCGAATGCTCAGGGCTACAACCCAGGCGGGTGTGAGCCAGTACCAGAAATGCTGCTCTTCTTCCACGTACGAAGAGGCAAACATCATGGTACCATACAGGAGGGAAGTGGTAGCGAAGAACATGCCCGCTGTAGATGGCGGCCAAAGCTGTGGAAAGGAGGAAACGGTCAACATGATAATGAAAGCTGTCAGAGCCATTCCAGTCACCATGCGTGGAATGTTGTACGAGGACGCCGTCCCGCTGAGTTCGTCCTGCGCCGCGAGGAGGAAGGCGAGAAGCCACGATTGCGAGTCCTGGAGAAGATGGTCTGGCGTGATGCCAGCCTTGATCGTGGGTTGCAACTTGGCGGCAGCCCACAGACACGCCAACTTCTTCACTCCCTCTGCCTCTTCACACATCCTTCCCCACTGCTGCATGTCCTCGAGAGCCTTGCTCGTAGTCATCAGAGCCTCCACAATGCCCACAGTCTCTTCCCAGCCCTCCTCGCCATAGGTGGCCTTGACGATATCGAGAATCTGCTCAGCGTTCCTCTTCAAATGCCAGAACCTGTCCTCCTCACTTCCGAGTATCGCCATTTCCGGTATACTGACTCCAAGACTGTTCCTCGAGATTGGTAGTCCCATCAGTCCTGCGAGGGTAGGGACCAAGTCACTCTGCTCTACCTTGGTGTAGTAATGAAACTCAGTCCCGGCCTTGGGTTCGGTAGGACTGGCATACTGCTTCCTTTTCTTGACAGCTCTGAGTTTCGGGCTGGCGAACAGCAGCGCAGGCTCCGTTTCTCCCGGTCCACTTCCTCCATGGTTGCCGCCAGCATTCATGCCGTGATCCCCAGCCAGAACCAAGAGCGTGTTAGCGTGGTGTCCGTTCTTCTCCATCGCTTCAAAGATCGTCATGACAATCCCATCCATCTCCTTCTGCTTGGGAAGCATGTTTGGGCCCAGCGGACCTGTTTTGTGACCAATGTGATCAAGGCCTAGGTAATGCATAATCATGGCGTTCCAGTCGTCTTTCGCCAGCGCTTCGGGCACATGTCTCGTCACATTATGGTCCACTTCTGTGAAATCCTGTTTACCAAAAAATGAATACTCAGCCTACAGACACTATAGGACAAGGTTACCGGGCCAGTTCTACTGACCGATACGAAGAAACTGCTGGTTCCATCACTGCGCATGAAAAACGGCGGCTCTGCCGGGTCTGCGCTATCCGGGAACAGCTTGAGCCATGTATCATCGCCGTAGAAGACGAGATTGCCGCCTGCAGCCTTGATCTGCGCGAGCCACGTGTCCTGCGAGGCGAGCGAGGACGATTTGTCGGACTCGGCGAAGTTGAGAATGAGATCGAGAAAGGAGGGCACCGAGCCGGTGGTAAGGGCCTTAACTCGAGGCATGGTGACTGTGGGCGGCGTAGCGTGGGCGGTGAAGGGAATCGCTGCGCCGGAGCGAATGAGGCTGCTGTGCCTTCAGTACTGGTAGTCACTGGTATACGGCATGTCTGTCGTACCTCTGCGTGAACAGCATGCCGCTGTCGTGGCCGTAGACAAAGTCACTTCTCAGCGCATCCACCACCATGAAGATGACCTTGTCGAAGGCGGCGGCTGCTCGTGCCCGTCCATTCTCGCCTACCTCGCCTACCTCGCCTACTCCGTCAGGTCCTCCTTCTTCTTCGAAATGCGCCAGACCAGGCAGAACAGGCTTATACGGGAAGAAGCCGCTCGCAAAGGTGAGTACAGCAACCGGGAGGAGGATATTCGCGAGCGTGAGCGACGCTCTTTGGAGGCGTCTCGAGGGTGTCATTGTAGGAAAGGTGTCTGCGCCAGGGCCGCCTCATCTACGCAGATTAGTATGACATTCTATGAGTGTTAAAGAGCGTGTCCTGTTCAGAAGTGTGGATGTTGAAGGCGAGACGGTAGTAAGGAGTGTGGACAGCAGAAAGTACTGTAGACTAGAGCCATGAAAGTACTTTAAGTTGAGTGACTGAGGTGTCCAGTGGCACGAACCAACTTCCAAAGAAATACATGCGAAAAACACGTCCATCTCAACATGAACTCACAAGCTATCTCACGGCGTATACACTTCAACGACATCAAATGTGACGCTGACTACGTTGATAAGGTCTCATCTTTCTTGATCAAGGTGAGATGATCCAGGTGAGAACAATAATTCCAGCGGCGGCGCAGGCAAGGCATCAAATTTACAGCGACATGTACGCGACGACCCGAGCAAAATTGAGGAGGAGAACAACGGTGAAGAGCTAGTTTTGGATTGGCGAAGACGTGCTCGTTGAGGGTGTTGAATGCTTCTCTTCAGGACGAAGACTCCAGATGGAAGTGCTTGTGGGCTTTTCACATGGCCGAAAAAATTTTCCTGACGGCGACATACCGTGAGAAAGACATTCTGGACAGTACGTTGGCACTCTCCTTTGGAACCAGCCGGACCGATGGCCATAGCTATGGATCTCTATGGAGTGATAGACTGCGCTGTGCAAAAGGGAGCAGAGGCTCCAAATCCACTGAGACAGCAGCCGTCATACTGAGTTTGCCATCACTTCAGAAATGAACGAGCATATGATTATGCCTCACTAGCTGATAAGTGAGAGCGTTCTCACAGCAAGAACAATGGCTGGTTTCAGAACGCGGGTCCTTGCAAAAGCCTAGCAAAGGCATGCAGTTCGAAGAGAGCAGACATTGAATCGGCATCGCTCTGATACAAGCGAGTCTGTTCATGATCGCCAGCTTGGACTCCAGTCGACATAGTGGCAGACTGTCGCTGCGTCTGAACCATTCCGGCTGCTGCTTACTGTTGCATATCTGGACATCGTCACGCCACTGCCTTCGATATCCCGAGCATCAGCGGCCTGGCTCTACAGAGCCCAAGGATATCGCGGCTACGGCACAGCTCCATGGCGTCCAGCTCAAAGGATTCTAGTCTTGATAGACTCACGACGACATAGCCACTGCAAGTCCTCCCGGGAACCTCCCGAGACAGGACATGATGAGACAGCATCACTCCATTGGCAGTGGCATGAACACGCTTGATGTTTCTGCAAAGTCGACGGCGGGGTCGCGCAGAAGGCATCTAAGGGACCAGCTGCGCGGTACCGCTCCAAAACTACCGACCAGACTTGCTTTTGGTACAACTTCGACTAAAAATGCACTGTGGCAGCAAGTATTAGCTGAGATCATCTTTCGGTTGCTGGAAAATAACCGCATCTGATATACCACTGTCGGCTTTGGTGATTGGCTTGCCATGCACTCATGAAACTCAGATTTCACCCTCGGAATCTTCGGTGTCGTGGTCGATTTGGGCGTGTATTTCTTTGTTGCATCGCCTCATCATGGTCTCTTCGGCGTTTCCGCGTGTTGAGTTGGTGTGGCAGCAGGGTTACCAGGTGCGGCGGTGGTAGCAGAGGTGTGTTCCTGTCGGACCAGACTGTGGTGCCCCTAGACTACGATAGCCCTCTATCACCCGAACGGCCGTGCTCTTGAGCAATCAGTATGACTGGGTGGCGACGGCGTGGTGGCATGAGATACAGGAGAGAGGACACAGTGAGGCCGTCGCTCGTCCGTCGAGGATTTCGACGGCCCAATACCGCATACAGGTCACTAAGAAGCCAACGCACTCGTGCATGACTCCACCGACAGTACTTCTGACTTAGGTACCTGGTATGCCTGAGGCACCGCACTCGTTCGGCAATACTGAACCAGGCCGCTAGACCATCGACGCATCAAGCATATTGACTGGACGTTGACGATACTTCAATGAAAGGACGGGACGGATGCAACACTCCATGATCGGTGCCAACAACGAGATCAGTATTCTGCCGGCGTCAACGGCATGGTCAGTGAACAACATTTCAAGAGGGAATTGCACTGCAGAAGAAACTCTCGTTATTAGCTAACTATAGCGGAGATTCTTCTGCACCGGCCACACACACACACACACACACACACACAACAAAGTA
>JH792482.1:100266-120838 GCA_000291705.1 Sphaerulina populicola P02.02b
ACACACACACACACACACACACACACAAAAGTATCTGCCCAGCCCCCCTCTAACGGCGGGTCATGTGCTGCTCGCCGACAGCCCGGCCACCGCGAGCAGCGCCCTCCTGGCGGCGGGCAGAGGCAGAGAAGGCACGCGGCACCTCTCGCTCTCTGTAGCCCGAGCCGGGCTGGTACTGCATCATGCTGCGTGGTGGCGGCATGGTGGCGGCAGGGAGGACGGCCGGCGGGCCGGCAACGTAGTTCTGGCCGCCCCAGAGCGCGGCGTCCTCTTGCTGCTGGTGGCGGGTGCCACGGTCATACTGGGAGTGGCGAGAGCGCTCGCCTCGGTGCGCCGAGCGAGGCGCGAACAGACCAACGGCGCCGGCGTTGTCGTGGCTCCGCTGAGCCTTCGTCAGGTTGTTTGGCCCTGGAAAGGGCCTCTCGTGGCCGATGAGGGCCGGGTCGTTGTTGTCGAGGGCTGTGAACCACAGCTTGGGGCGGTGAAGGGGGTTCTCGTCCATGACGGCCGAGTTGCGGAACTTCTCGATGAGGCAGTCAACCCCCTGGATCGTCGCGTACGAACACTCGAACACCCGCTTAGGGCGGTAGCCCTGTTGCCACTCTGCATTGTGCATCGCCTGGATGAAAGGCGGGATGAGGTTGGCGTCGATGAAGTTGATGAAGCCGTAGCTGACGTTCATGTTGCGCTCGAAATCGATGCGCAGGTACGAGAAGTCGTACTGGTTGCGGATGACGCCGTCAAGGCGCTGTTGGAGTTGGGGCCAGTGCCACCAGTTTGGAATGTTGCGAAGCATCACGGTGGTGCGCACATCGTAGCCCTTCAGGATGGCGTCGACGTTGATCGACTGTGGCTCTGTGCCGGTGTCGCGTTGGTTGGATCCTCGACGGCCATGGATGTTGTGCATTGGTGTACGGTGGAATGTATCATTGCGCCGAGAAAGTCTACCCGAAGCGCCGCCGTAGTAGTGGCCGCCGTGATGAGATGGGGCGGCGTGCTGAGTTGGACAGCCGTTATAAGGAGCTGGACAGACGTGACGAACTGGGCAGACTTGAGGACCTGGATAGCTGTAGGGACCTGGATAGCTGTGAGGAACTGGGTAGCGGTGAGGATCTGGATAGACGTCAGGACCTGGATAGACTTGAGCATTCAGGTGGCCATGATGAGTTGGGTGGCCATGATGAGTTGGGTGGCCATGATGAGTTGGGTGGCCGTGAGGACCTTGAAAGCCTTGAACGAAGACTTGAACCGGTGGAGAGTATCGACCGCCACGATATGCTTGCTCTTGACGGAAGCCAGTGCCGAAGGCATCGTCGTTACCGACATTGGGAACGACCCTCGAAGGCATCTCGGTAATGATGCCTCCATCTGGGCCATATCGCCAAGCTGTACGTCCGGTCGGGCTGACTTCGATCTCGCCAAGTTCGCTGGACATAGCCAGGTGAGGCGTGCTAGCGTAGCGGGACTCTGTGCCGGTGTATTGAGACTCGGTGCCAGCGTAGTACGACTCGTTGTCATGGTCAATCTCGCTGGACTGAGCGTGGTTGTATGGCTGCGCGATCACGTAGAAAGGCTGCAGTTATGTTAGCAATGTTCAGCCCGATGGATGCAGAATGTACTCACACCGACGGTAGCACAGTTCATTTCGTTCACGTGCTGGATCAGACGGTGCGCATCGGTCATCTTGTAATACTCAAGACGAAAGTGGTACTCTCCAGCATTCTCCTGGGTAACATCGTTGAAGGCGAGGACTTCACCATACTGGCCCGCAAGCTTGATGAGATCTTCAATAAGCTCGGGGATATCCAGCTTGTTCTTGGGTGATGAGTCTTCTGCTGGTCGGGCAACGAACAGGGCTTGGCCCTCGAACAAGCGAGCTTCGGATGGGGCATCGGCAATACTGTTGATTGCTTGGGCGTACTCTCCGTGAGTGCAGGGGGTGACCGTCCACTTCGGCTTGCAGGCATCGGTGCGGTCGGACAGAAGACCAGCGTGACGGAGGTCGTCGAACGCGATGAATGCTGTTGGCGTGCCCCGATGCTCGGGCATGGCCACCTTGGTGTCGAAGATGTCCAGCTTCTGGGTATGGTCCCACTGCAAGGTCGTGTCAGTCAAGTCAATGCAACAAGAGGGCAGGCAGCGGTGTACCTGGTTGGCAGTCTTCTGCAGGCCATCGATGAGGTCTTGGACGTTCTGGATGTTCTGGATTCGTACATAGTGGCTGCCGATGAAATCGCCGCCAATGTCAGTGGAGAAGATCTTCGGAAATGTGCTGCCATCATGCTCAGCACGAGTACCGATGGGCGATATCTCTTGATGGATAACTGGTGCGGAACCACTGTTGTTGGTGACCATGATCAACGTGGTGTCCTCTGGAGTGCTATCGTGGAGGAGAGCACGAAGGAATGGGGCCCGGGCCGACTTGGTCTCGGGCTCGGAATTGCTTGCTTGACCACTCAGCTGCTGCGAACTGTTCTGAGCGATGATGGGGCAGTTGCCAATGCCGTTGACATTGCCGTGCCTGGACTCTTGCGACGATGCCGATGCATGCGAAGACTGTGCAGTCGGCCTGCCTTGCTGGTGAGCTGTGCTCAGATTGGATCTATGTCTGTGGTTAGTTGGGTCAAGGCGGTGGCGAGAATAGCGACAGGAGAGGACTCACGGTGACGGGCGTGGAATGGCGATGCGGAGATCAGCCTCATGCTGGGTCATGCCTCTGTTGGCGCTGTTGGCACCCGCGTTGTTGTTGTTGGAAACCATCTTGTCTTGGTGTAGACGATGTGTCTTGGGGAGATTGCGACGAGCGACTTGCAGAAATTTTAATCTGTGAGCAAGTTAGTAGCGCACCGACAAGAAAGCTGGCGAGGGGACTTACAGCGAGTGTAGTAGCTAACGCTGCTTCTACGAGAGCTGTACTGTATGCGGTGTACGTGCCTCCGAAGTAATGTTTGTGATGGCGGATGGTAGCGATGCCAAACGACGCCCAAGAGAGACGAGGATGCGACGGCCGACTAACTGGAAGATTGATATGCAGTCGGGCGTGTAGTGCTAGGTGTAGGAGGAGGATATACTGGTCTGAAAAGGGTGTTACGGCCAATGTTTTCCTGGAGAAAGTCTGGTGGTACTGGGGAGAAGAAAAGAGAAAGGAAGAGCGAGCGAGGGCGAAGGTATATGCACTTTCTTATGTGGAGAACGGGACGGTGGCTGCTCGGCAAGAGCCACCCCTAGGGTATCACGTCCACGTGCACGACAGCACAAGAAGAATTGCTTTGCCCTCGACTTTGAAGGTGCAACATCAGCCCCCTTCCAGCACGATATATGGGCAGCATGAGGGGGAACAGACTACGGCGAGGACCAGCCAACTCCTTGCGTGTCTGTAGCATGAGAAATGCTCATTATACAGCTCATTGAAGCTGCTTGCCCTGACCGTCAATGGCGTTGACTTTTCACACGGGCCCACTCTCACCCACGTACCTGCCATTCGTTCAGCGCAACTGCTCATAGTCGCCACGACGGTCTAGTCGCTACGAGCAGGGCCTCGCAGTATAGATGAACCGATACGGCATGATACGGTTATTCATGATGGACGAAGGATCTGCTTAGTTTGGCCTCGATCTAGTGCTATAGTGGAATTCCTCTTTGTACGTATGAATACTGTGCTTCCATCTTCAGCCGGGTTTTGATATTGGGCACGTGCGAGAGCTCACGGAGTGGGTCTGATCGCTTTTTAGCGCCGGGAGCTAACCACGATGCTGGGTTGGTGCTGGACAGGGGTGCTCGCCAAGCGTTTTGGGGATTCGGGAAGCAACGGGGAGCAGCTGGGAACCTCACGCGTTCGCATCAGAGTATGATCCCGTCGTCCCAAACACGCGGTATTGAGCTCCGCACGCTGACACTTCCTGCATTCATCTTTGCGTACTGAGCGTGATCTCGAGACACAGTGATACCGGGATCGCGTATGATCTTGTCAAGTACATACATGTGACCAGCTGCGATAATGTATGGATGTCGCTGCCTACCTACATACCACGATATTTTGCTGACCAGGACCTTATGCTACTAGTATCTCCAATATATCCCTTGCGTCAGACCAGACTGGTTGTGAAAGCCTTTGGCACGCCGCTGCAAGCTTCTCCAGAGCTGCTCTCGTTTGCGGGCGAACAGCTCCGCTCTTCCCACTTGCCATGCCAGGACTTATCGCCGAGCAGTACGATGATCTGACTGGAGCGGTGCAGCAGGTACGTAGAGACGGCGAGCACCGTGCTCGAAATGGGACTACTGATCTCCTAGGGATTCGCACTGACTTGTGCCTCAGATCATCTTGTCATCCTCGGAGTCAGACTACCTGGATCAGCTCATACCGCTTCTCAAACATGCCGAGACGCAAACACAAGTAACGCCTCTAATTCATGCACTCAACCATGTCTCTGCCGATCGGGAATCTCAGATTGAGTCAATATGTAACTCCAACCACCAAGAGTTCATCACCAGTGTCAATCAGCTGCAGTCGGTGCGCGAGGAAACTGTTACGTTGACTTCTGAGATCATGGAGCTCAGCAGAAGCATCGAGGCCAGTACAGAGAAGCTGGCAGAGCAGAAAAAGGCACTCGTCGACTCTCGCAGCGTGCGTCAGAATATTGATGATGCAACGCAAGCACTGAAAGATTGCCTCGAAGTGCTTCGTCTAGCTAACCAGGTCCATGACCTGCTCGGGAAGAAGAATCATTACGCTGCACTTCGTGCGCTTGACGAATTGCAAAATGTGCACCTTCGTGAAGTCACCAGGTACAAGATTGCCGAAATGATTGAGCGTTCTGTGCCCGCAACGCAGCGTATGATCGCAGAAGCTGTCACCCAGGACCTACACACCTGGCTCTACCGTATTCGAGAGACTTCTCAGTTCTTGGGCGAGGTAGCTTTTTACCATACCGAGATGAGACGAGCTCGTCAGAAAGAACGCGGAGATAGGGACGCCTACATGGGATCCTTCGGGTTGAATTCTGCAGTCGAGCTAGTGGCTGACGAGGATCAGGAGTTCGATGTTCTCAATAATGAGGAAGTACAAGTTGACTTCTCGCCTCTATTCGAGTGCTTGCATATACATGATGCTCTGGGCGAGACCGAGAAGTTTCGTGCGGATTATGCTGCGACCCGACGAAGGCAGAAGGATCTGCTCATTCCACAGACCATCAACCTGCTCGAGGACGACAACAGTAGTCTGAGCGGTCTGCTTGAGGGCATTGCCGGATTTGCCATCGTTGAGAAGGCTACCATGCGAAAGAGCGAGAACTTTCGATCTCAGAGTGATATTGACGAGCTTTGGGAGAGCATGTGCCAATCATCGGTGTCGCTTATCAGCACCGCACTGCATCATATTGACAATGACGAGAGGCTTTTGAAGGTGAAGGGTGTCATTGCGCTCTTCATCCAGACCATGGACAGCTGGGGGTATTCTGTTGCCAGCCTAGACGGGTTGCTCCTGACTTTGTTTGACAAGTACAGCTCGCTGCTGAAGAGACGATTCAGCGATGACTTTCAAGAGGTTAGCCCTTCACATCACAGCCATTGACTCGAGCTAATAGTGTGACAGATTGTGAGCACTGATGATTACATGCCGATGCCGATCAATAACGCCGACGAGTACACCAAAGTCATCTCAGTGTCCTGGTACACGCCGCCAGCAGGCCAGGAGAATGCCGAGGAGATAACATATCCATGTGTGCTTCCGTTCAGTCAGATGTATCCTCTCGTCTGCATTGATATCCGCAACTTTCTCAACCAAATCTACCTGTTCTCGGATGACCATTTTCGCCATACTACGGTCATAGACAAGACATTGAAGGAGAGCCTGGATGAGTTATTGGTCGACAAGGTGTGTCGTAGCCTGGTAGATCGATTGTCCTCTCAGTATCCAGGCCAGATCGTTCAGATCTTGACCAACTTAGATCACTTCGAACAGGCATGCACTGATCTGGAAGGCCTCCTGGTCGAAGCACGATCGAGCAGTAGTGCTGCCGGACCTATCAAACTCAACGCGACAAACCAGTTCAATTATGCCAAGAAAAAAGCCGAGAAGCGCATATTCGAGCTCGTGAACAGCAAAATTGATGACTTGATCGACACTGCAGAGTACGAGTGGACGAGCACTTACACACCAGATACCGCCAGCCCCTACATCCAGGAGCTGACTAGATATCTGTCGAACATCATGAGTTCCGTTCTCCTCGGCTTGCCAGAACAGATCAAAGAGCTCATTTACTTCGAGGCTTTAAACCACATCAGCCAGGCACTCCTTCAGTTACCCCTGGACCAAAACGTGCGACATATCTCTCCTCAGGCTGCGACTGCATTCAAGCTTGACATCGACGATCTCGTTGAATTTGTCGAAGCCCTCCCAGAGGCGCCTGTGCTACTGGAAAGTCTTATTTCGTTGCGGCAAACCACTGATCTGATGATGCTCGCCGCTGAAGGCAAAGGCGAAGAGTTCTTCGATTCTTCCAAGAGTCAGACGCGATTCGACAAGGTGGACAAGATCAAAGGAGCGGAGCTACTGGAGAAAGTGTATAATGAGCCCTCTGGAGGTGCTGCGAAGGAGAAGAGGATGTCCCTCATGCCAGACTTTCAGGAATTGAGAGGGAAGCCGAGCATGCCACATTTTGGTATTAGGGACAGGTTTGATCAGTTCACGAAGAGGGATCGATCTTAGGGAGGTTGATGATCATCGAAGTGTGAAGACGAACCGCGTTCGCGTTCATGTAGTAACGGTAGATGCCGTTTGTCATAGTTCAGCATCGCTGTTTCCCTTCCCCAACTCAACGTTCACAGCCTTCCGCTAGCTAGCTCCAAGCAGAAGAGACTAACAAGAAGATGCTCGGTAGGTAGACCTTACAGTACTGTGACTCAAATCCTCTTAGAAGCCCGGGCCCTCCTCCCTTTTAACATGGGACTCAACGAGATCAAGAAAATACCACCGCCTTCCGATCCAACGGCCTCCCATCCGGTCCTATTCCCGCGGCTGCAAATTGTCTCTCGGTGTATAATCTTCTCGCCTCATCAAAAGTGACACCCTGTCTTCTCATGATTCCATAAATTTCCGCTTTCTGCTGTCCCGACAGGCCAGATCTACTATCTTCTCCTTCAATGTTCTCTGCAATATCGAAGTTTGAAGAGTGGAATCCTTGTTCTGCTTCGTTTTGGAAGGATGAGGGCAACGCGGAGTAGCGCCAGCGATCGATGTAGGCCATTATGCGATCGTAGATGTTGTAAGCCCAGTCGGGAATTTCGCCTGGAGCGGTCAGGTACGGGATGGGAGGGGCGTATGGTTTCCAAACATTGCGCGTTGCGTAAAGGGCTGAAGGGGTGTCAGTGATAGTATGAGAACAGATGCGAGTAGAGATGGAGTTACCAGTCGCGACTGCGAGGAATAAGAAGACAAAGGTGTAGAATAGGTAGGCCATTTTGGGCGCGGATGTGCTCGGTATGGTAGATGATTGTGGCTCTGAGTCGGTAATCAGTACAGAAGTGAAGTAGAAGAGGTTCTGGGGCTCCCTGCCCTCAAAACAGTCGCCGGCGCATGCGACGGTTTGAACAAGGGACTGGTATACAGTATGTAGAGGTACGATCTACGACTTCTAGCCCGGTACCTGTACCTCCTAACGTACCAGGTAGGAAAGGAAGTTCCAGGCTCCAGCTCACAAGCTACCTACATCCTTGATGTGGAGTTACGTAAGCACTCTCAGTCAATATCTCCTTCACGTAGCAACTTCTGACCTTTGCGCCAACAACCACAACAATCTCCACCTATCCCAACAACATGTCTGGTTCTCGCCACTGGGAGCAAGATAAGGACAGCACACTCTACATCGGCAATCTCGACGAGCGATGCACCGATCCGCTGATATGGGAGCTGATGTTGCAGGCGGGTCCCGTCATTAATGTGCATTTGCCCAAGGATCGAGTCACACAGTCACACCAAGGATATGGCTTCGTCGAGTTTGGCGGTGAAGACGATGCCGACTATGCCTGCAAAATTATGAACCAAATTCGCTTATACGGAAAGCCGATCAGAGTCAACAAGGCTTCTGCCGACAGGAGAGGTCCGAATGGCGAAGGAGGAGGATTGGGAGGTGGTGCTGGCGTGGGAGCAGAGCTCTTCGTGGGCAATTTGGACAATATGGTGGACGAGAAGGTGCTGTACGAGACATTCAGCAGATTTGGTCCGCTCGTGGCTGCACCGAAGGTGGCAAGAGACGAGTCGAACCTTTCCAAATGTTACGGTTTCGTGAGCTACGCAGCCTTTGAAGCCTCTGATCAGGCAATCGAGCATATGCACGGACAATATCTCATGAATAAGGAGATCACGGTGCAGTACGCGTATAAGAAGGATGGCAAGGGCGAGCGACATGGCGACGATGCAGAGAGAGCACTGGCAGCACAGGCGAGAAAACATGGCGTCGAACTTGCCATTCCTGCGCTGCCCGCTGCGCTTATTATGCACAACGGACCACCGAATGCACCGCAAAGTATGACGCCTGTGAACATGACCGGGGCCAATGGGTATCCCGTTGGACCGCCGAATGGAATGGGAGGGAGACCGACCCCTCAACCTCCACCAGCATACGGAGGGTATCCAGGATACAATGCACCTCCGACACCTTCGCACATGCCTCCTTCGCCATATGGAGTGCCACCGAATGCCATGCCCCAACCACCTCCATCTCTTCCAAATCAGCCGGCGCGGAATTACAATCAATCTCCTCTCCAAGCTCCGCCTTCAGCAGCTCGTCTTCCAGCTCGACCTCCGCCAACCAATGCTGGTTATGGAGGTCCTAGTGTTGCACCAGGCATGCAGCCCGGCTTTCCTGGCGGACCACCTCCTGCGACTCTTCCTCCACCTCCCATGGGCTTGCCAGGACACTCGGCTCTGCCACCGCCGCCCGCCGGGTTACCTGCACCAGCGTTCAGACAGCAGAGATAGAATGCTGCTGTGCCAGCGCAGACGTCAACTGGCAATGAGGCGTTCCCAGACACGGCACGGCATCATCCAAAGAAGGACAGCGTTGGAGATGAAAGCTCGTCTTCTGTCGCGGCTGTCATGACACAGCATCTCGACCCCACAGGCTTCTCCAATCTTACACATCGCTCTGGATCCGCTTATATGGTGCCAGAGCCTTCAGTCACGAAGCGCACACAGGAGATGGTAGATAGTGGTCGGACCGACCCTCAAGGGTCTTACTTAGGCGAATCTGATCATGCTGATGAAAGCAGGCGATCGATTCAAGCGAACAAGCATCGCAAGACCAATTCAGATGGTAGCGCTAGCATTCCGAAGGATAAGGTGGAGCCTAGCGATGGTGTTGCAGCATTTGAAAGGGCTAGAAAATGGTCTGATTAGACCGGGTCTTCTTCTCAAGCATGATATGCAAGATACCCCCTTGACTTGTATTTTACACGTAGTATGGCATGGCTTCACAGAGGTGGATCATGCGACAAAAAAATCATTGAACAGCAGGCACTCGATGTCTGCAGCATCCGAATAGTCTCATGAAGCATCTGAGTAGAAACTTGGTATCATGCAGAATTTGTACCTGCGGCACACCCTATGCGCCCTTGCTATGCTTTTTCTGCTTCTCTTGACCCGAACCTCGCAGAGTCCGATGCTCATCTCAGTCCAAATATTGTACAAGTCGGCGCCTTCGTATCGATCGGGACAATTCTTCCAAAGTCGTCTATTGCGCCAGGGGAGAAAAGAGTCTGCGATCAATCAGCCGAGCACACGTCCATGTTCAACAGCCAATTCGACATACCTGATCAATGACGGTCGTGGATTGCTTCGTGTGTAGCCCAGGTAGATGATCAGAGGGAGGTAGCCACTGTACGATGTTCAATCAGATATGACAGTCTCTTTCTTCACAGATGGTGGCCCTACTAATGGATTGCTACTCTGGAGAGGTCGATGACCCTCGCGATGCGCTCCTGTTACTCGATCAGCTCTTGCTCCTCGCAGAGATTCTTTCTGCCTGCCCATCTCCGTACCTTGCTCTCTTCTGATAGCGCCAACCACGCCATTTTGTCTGTTTGATGCGAGTCGTATAGAGGGGCGGTGTTGGATGCGATGATACGGTTCTGGCGGAAGTGTTCTGGCGGAAGTTAGGTAGGAGGTAGTTCTGGAGGTACCTAGTTCTAGTGATGGCGAAGTCCAGTCCAATCTACATGTAGTCCAGTCGGCGCACTTGCCGCCGATCATCTTTTTGCCAAGAAACACACTCACAGAAACTCCACTGGCGAGCACCACCACGCACGTTCGCAGTTCGCATTAACCGCTTCAGCACGTCACGCCCAAACCACACGCCAAAATGTCGAGCCAATACGAGAACCTGAGCAGCGACCTCATCTGGGAGGTAACCCGTACGTCGAAGCCAACCCACCACCCACACGCAGCAATCGGGAGGAATGAGGAGGATGCGACATGGAAACATTGGGGGCCGATGCATGAAATGGATGAGGATTCTAGGAAAACATGTGCTGATCGGTGGACATTGGTCTGACAGGAAACACCAACTCCTTCCTCGTGAAGCGCCGCCTCGGGTCTGGCAAGCAGGTCGTCTTCTCCCGCGACCCGCTCAACCTCGTCAACAAGCACAGCCGCAAGTACGTCGGATATGTCAACGACAAGGTATGCCACACTTGAGAACACGGTAGGAGGTACAGGTATGCATGCACATCTGCTTACTGGATATGACAAAGGCCATCGGTATCAACGCAGACGACAACACTGTCCTCCTGACTACCAAGCTGGCCTCGCGCGGCAACAAGCCAGCTGCCCAATACCAGACTGCCTCCTTCTCTGCTTCCACGCCTTCCCGCAAGCTCTACACCAGCATTGTCAACTCCACCGCCAAGAAGGGCTACCGTCCAGATCTCCGTGCCGAGGCCGTGGCACGCGCATCTGCTATCAAGTCGAGCCAGCGTGACAACAAGAAGACTCGTGTCAGCAAGCCCCGAGGAAAGAAGGCGCAGAAGAGCGAATCCTTGAAGCTCACTCCAGAGGAGAAGTAGGAGTCTCCTTATGGAGCGGCCTTGAGGAAACGCGATTCCGGGGAGGAATTTTGATGGCGACTTTCTAGTTGATGCATGCCCATGTGCAATGCAATGGAATGGGAACGAGTAGGCCGGTCTTATCTGGGGAGGGCCCTGCAAGCTGAAAGTTCAAATGTCCAGTCGAGCTGGAGATTTCATGCCGACATAGAACTCCCGAATGAGATGTGCTGAGAGGCGCAAATTGAAATGTTCAGCCAATGCCACCTCTCGATTGTGATGCCATGCATGCAGGTATGCGATATGATATAGTACCAGCAGTCCAGGATTGATGTGCCTGCAGACGCTAATCATTTAGCGATCCCATTCATTGTCAGCCACGTCTTGTTCGAAATGCATGATGACTTACTTGATAAGCGCGTGATATTGCGGACGACCCGATTGAAACTTGCTGAACCTTCTTCTCAGGTACTGTATCCTTTCTGCTAGGTACTAGTGGACAATAAGCGTCCCCTCTCCCAAGCAAAGCTCCCAGAAGATGCGTCTCCTCAACGTACACACCTTGACCTTTGAAGAATTCTACCACGATGACATTGAGAGCATTCCACGCTACATCATCGCCTCGCACCGCTGGAGCAAGCACGGTGAACCCAAGTACAAAGACGTTTTGAAACAACGTCCCAGCATCCACGACAGCGCCGGCTACCACAAAGTCCAACGATTTTGCAACATGGTCAGAGAATCCTCCACGGGCGTCGATTGGCTCTGGATCGATACGGTGTGCATCGATCAGAGTAGTTCGGCGGAATTACACGAAGCTATCAATTGCATGTTTCGATGGTATGCGAATGCGGAATGCTGTCTGGCATATCTGGACGATGTTCGTCCTGGTAGGAGTTTTCTTTCCAAGCACGACGAGAAATTTCTGCTGGCGACTCCTCTCAAGCGAAGTAAATGGTTCAAAAGAGGTTGGACCTTGCAAGAGCTCATTGCACCGCAAAAAGTCGTCTTTCTCGACCACGACTGGAAAGTCATCGGCCACAAAGGTCGAATCGAATCCCATGACCCTCATTCCTTTGGTTCGACGTACGATACTACTTCACTAGTCAGTGAAATTACAGGGATTTCTGAAGGGGTCTTGTACGACTGCGAAAAGCGGAGAGACTGCGATGATGAAGAGAAAATGTCCTGGATGGCGAACCGTCGCACGACGAGAATTGAGGATTTGGCGTATTGTCTGTTGGGGATTTTTGAAGTGTTTATGCCGTTGGTGTATGGAGAAGGAGATCAGTCGCGAGCACGACTGCTCAAGGAGATTCTCGCGAAGAAGGAGGCCGAGAGAGCGCAGATGGAGGAAGCGAGAAGGGCTCAGCGGGAAGCCGAAGTCGAGTGGGCATTGGCTTCGGAAGAGCGTGCACTCGATCTCACAAATCAAGTCTTGCGGTTGCTCCATCAGCGGGATTGCAATCGTGATGAAGCCGTGTATCAAATTGCGTTGAGGTGGCATCGCAAATGGGGGATTCCTGTGGATCAAGCAGTGCAGGAGATTACAGAGTATTTACGTGCTATCGATGAACACGCTGCCTGGACTCGCTATCAATACCGGGCACTGCGTCGTCAAGGCTTGGCTCGTGCTACCGCTGTCCGACGTATGGAGGCGGAATTGTGTCGTTCCGGATACAACGTGATTGATGCACACAGATCTATCAAGCATCGATTGTACTTCCAGCCTTTACCGAAAGACAACACGATGCAGACTCGACTCCATCAACAGCCTAGCGTGGACGAACGCGGACAATCAGAAGCAAAGATGGATAATGATGCGGAGCGAATCAGCTCAGTACAGACACCAGACGTGTCTGCGACCACAGTCTACGACGTGAGCATAGGTAGCGAGAGCACAGATTGGAGTGCTTCCAACGGAGCACGCATTAGTGGACAACACAACCAGGAGGCCCCAAAAGAAGTCAATAGCACGAGCAGGCCAAGAGACATACCAGCTGACGGTTCGAGTGAGCGGAATCTCATCGTGACGATACGCCCAATCGCAACAACACATCGAGGAGCTTCTACCCATCAGAACGACGCCAAAGTTCCGGGTAGTCTTCACAATAAAAATAATAAAAATAATAACAATAATAACAATACCAACATCGCTTCCCAGAACCTATGGCAGCCACGCAGCCCCAAAGAATTCGCACGCATCGCAGGCCCGCTCTTAGTCCGGAAAGCCTTGAGGGATAATAACATATATATAACAGAGCCAGTAGTCAGCACCACCGCGGTACTCTCATTCTCCTTTTTCGTGCAGAATGTAGGACGAGTACCGCAAAGTGTACCCCTTCGACAGCATAACCCTGGAGGGTCGAATTCTCGACGCACGATATGGGTGCTTCCGGCACTAGAAGAAGAAGAAGGGGGAGGAGGAGAAGGGGAAGGAGATGGAGGAGATGGAGGAGAAGAGGGAGAAGAAGAGGAGGAAGGAGATGGAGGAGAAGAAGGAGAAGAAGAAGGAGAAGGAGGAGGAGGAGGAGAAGAAGAGGAAGAGTAAATGTAAATGTAGCATATCCGTATTCAACACAGAACATTTCAGCAAGACCTTTTTCTCGCCGTCTATATTGGTTGTCAGAACTTCAATAGCATCGGCCTTGACGCTGGTACTTGCTATAACGGCGGAAGTAATATGCTGTCGGATTCATCTACATTGTCCGTAAATAGGTACACTAACAAGAAATCTGGCAAGGGGGCTTATAGCGAGTGTAGTAGCTAAGGCTGCTTCTATAAGAGCTATACTATATACAGCGTACGTGCCTAGAAAGTAATAGTTGTGATAATACATGTTAGTAATACGAAACGACGCCTAGTAGAGACGGTAAGTAAATAGCTAGCTAACTGGAAGATCACTATTCAGTAAGGAATATATTACTCGGTATAGGAGGAGGATCTACTAGTCTGAAACAGGAATTGCGGCCAATGTTGTCCCGGAGAAAAATCCCAATGTTTTCCTAGAGAAAGCCCCACGGGCGTACTCTCGTGGAGTTGTAGCCTCTCCTTACAGCGTCCCGAGCTCGCCCGGCTGCGTCCCAAGGCTGAGCAAGACTGAGCACAGGGCAGCCGACCGCCCCTTGCTAGCGTTGCGAGCGATCTTGGTAGAGCTCCCGCGGCGAGGAACCTTAAATGAGCCTAAGCAGACCATAGCTGAACGTCAGCTCGTAAGTCGACCCGTCAGCTTGCGCTCGTGATAGCTTCATCCGTAGGCCTCGCATCAACAATCCAGTCGGTGCAATTTGTTCGCGTGGTACTGTTGTCCAATCTCCGACTCTGTGTGTACTATTTCCTGGGTCTGGCGTTGTGTTCTGGAGAGGGCATGTGTTGAGTGAGGTTGAAGTGGCTTCGGCCCCGAGATTGACGGCTTAACGGGCGCCGGCCCAAGTCTGGGCTTTCACCCGGATGCCAGGCCAGCAGCACGTGCCTCACATGCCCGGACAACAGTGAAGTTCACCGTCAGTCCATCACCACCAGACAAGCCTCATGAAGCGCCGCGGACGGTCAGTCTGATAGACGGAGTCCCCAGTCTGAGTGCGTCGAGTCGGGAGTATGATCTGGAGCGGAAAGCTCAGTCAGGCTGGCCACAACTTCGCAGTCGACGGCGGCGCGGGCTTCTCGTGCATGGCAGTCATCGCTCTGCGTGGCTCCTGCTCTCCAACTACGATGGTGCCAGTGGGTCTTTCCAGCGATATCGACGGGCACAGAGTACTGGGCGTGCAGCCACCATCGACGGCGGCAGCGACGGCGGCAGCGACGACGGTGTGGTCTTGACATGAGTTCTGGCTTCACGAAGGACGCATTGGCCGCAGTCTGCTATGCGCCCGCCTCTCCCCACTCGACACTACCTTAATCCGCTCGACATGTCCGATCAGATCGCTGATCGCGACCCGAACTCGACACTCGAATCATCTCCTCGACCGACAAACCCGGGCATCATTGAGCCATTCCACCTGCCCGGAGCACAGCCAGTCAAAGCGCTACAGGTACTTCTGGCGGCAATTCACGCCGTGGTACGTCCACAGCGAGCTGTGCTCAACCACATGGTCGATCACGACAAGTCGCTACAAAATTCGGATCGGGACCGCCGACTCATCACACCAGGCCCCGCTTATGACGAGCGAGTATAACGAGCCACGCGAGAGGGGAAACATGTCGGATGGTAGCAAGCAGGATGGATACTAGCAGGATGCTGCGTCAGACTGGATGACATTACACTGGCCTCGTGTTGGGAGTGGACGCTCGGCAGCTGCTAGAGATGCACTACAGCGCGACAATCAACCACGTCGATTTCAAGATTTCAGCTGAAGTGGAGCATCGATGGCGGTGATGGCGGCGCAAGACCGACAGCGTTGGAGTTCATCGCATCGCCAGGTGTCATCTCTCTTCGCGGATGAATGGCACAATGGTCATAAACCGGAGACTTGCTGCGGTTACTGTTGAGCTTCAGAGCTCGTACAGAGCAGCGTCGAATCGTTCGAGCCGACGGCATCTGCCATTGCTGTGAACATGCTGGACAGGTATATTGGATGTTGACCGAGAGCATATACTACCATGCAACGCTAGATCACAGGATTGGCCGGCGATCATGCTGTTGCTGGTGTGATAGCGAGCCCACTCCGCTCTAGAGGATGGCTCTGCGCTCTGCTTTGCTTTGATGTGCTGTTTTTGGCTGCCCAATGATTGGCATCCTGGCCTAGTACTTGCATACCACAGTCGAGATTGGTGGGATTTGGCAAGCACAATGCATTTGGATGCTTGTCCCGTTCAGCCTGATTGCCCTAGCTGCCAGGCACGCCTGGATCTGCCGACAACTTGGGAGACGGAAATTTCAAACCCCTTGCACTTGATGAGCCTCGAAGGACAGTGCCTCCGAAAATGGCATCAGCACAAGATGAACCGACATGTCATGATTGTGGCGAGCTCCGTGGGGAGTACCTTATCTCTAGGAGATATTGTCGTAATCTGCCCAGCCACAGAGTTCCTTTCCCACGCATCACGAGAATATGCCACGTACAGCGCTTCGCTGCCGTGAATCGGAAATGACAAGAGGCCACTGGCGCCAGCATGTGGACAGACAGGACAGCTTTCTCTCGCCGAGAAATCAGAGGACATGGAACCGGCCTGCAATTTCCGCCTCGTTCCTATGCCCACGCGGTCCTTCAAGACAAGATCAACTCATTCTGCGCGGCACCAGTGAACAGCAAATCTGCAGGCAGGATTGATTCCCGCCTTCAGCTCTTAGGACAGCTTCCAGAAATGCATGATTGTGCGGACAGCTGCGGCGTATACACGGGACTCTGTGTAGATGACGTTCTGGTTCTTGACAGCCTTGGAGGTCTCAGTGGTACTTTGGCTGCTGGTGCTGGTGCTGGTGCTCCTGGGTCGTGTGGTGTCTCATAGTACGACTTGCCGCGGTGCTGGCCCGCGGATCCTTTCCATGAGGACGTCGTGTCTGTGATGTACCAGTCCTCAACTCGAATAATCTTGCTTGGCATCCAAAAAGAATAGAGGATGGGACATGCAGCATTTATGAGGAAGGCGCCCAAGGAGTCTCTGCTTGCACGTCATTTGCAGCTGCCATCCATATCCATATCGGTAGCGCCTTCTCGACATTACTTGGCAGTTGAGGCTGGCAGTCACTCGATACGCAGGGCATTCTGGCCAAGACTGGACCCCGCGGATCTACGGCTGGGACGCCGAAACCGCGCCAAGCAGCCCATACAATGCACCGCATACCACCCATCACCATGATTGATAAACAAATCTACTGCTGGGGATGCATGGCACTACATCTCGAACCTCCAGCAATCCCGATCTCCATACCTGTCGTGGTTGGAAAGATACAGCGGTGTAGGGCAAATTCGGTCGCTGTGGTGTGGGACAATGTGGGGGCCGATTATTGAGGATATATATTTCTTTCCAGAAGTTGCTTAATCACCAGAACCGGGTCCGTGGTGCGAGTACAGTCCATCATACGAACGCGTAAAGACGTTCAGACCCGGTTCTGCTACATAGGCCCTGCCAGCCTCTAATGTGACGCCTAGCTGTACCATGTACCGCTCAGCAGAACATATGCTGACTTGTCGTCTACCTAGGTACCTATAGCGTAACAGATGTACTACATCTGAAAATACTTTCTTTTTGTTGTTTTGGGGGATTGGGGGGGTACGAGTTCGAATCCAGCCAGGCTGTGACTATTCTTTTGGCAATTCTTTGCTACCTGACCTTGGCAACACGACAGTATATCACACAAATCTGTTCCCAGATGCTAACAACGACCTGATATCCTTGCCCACTGTCATCAGCGCCCAAGCAACGAATTGATCATGTCTGAGCCGAATGTGGCTCCTGCACCGAAGACTGCAGCATTGCCGAATTTGTTACCCAATTTCTTCAGGAAGTCGTGGTGCTAGAAGGGAAAGGCGGCGGCGGCCACCATCAGCGCCATGAGCCATGAAAGTGACGATTCATGATGACAGCACGGAGAAGGAAAAGAAAGAACAGCGCCCACCCACCTTGGGATGATCTTTGTTTGCAGGATGATCGGGGTTGTTCAAATTGCGATGCGCATCTTCCAGAATCTTCCTATCCTCGGCACTGAGGGTTTGCTGCTGTTGGGCGCGCGACTGTCAGCTCCATGTGTGTGTCTATTTGGGACAGAGAAGCTGCTGTTGTCAGATGATGATCAGATCACTCACTTCTCCTCCTCCTCCTCCCATGTTGTGATGAAGCAACAACTGAAAAAGATGAAGGATGTGACGTGTCTTGGGCCTATGGACTGTATATGTATGACGATGTTGTTGTTGTTTTTGTTGTTGTTGAGGGACGACGAGGGTTTCTTTTCTCACGGACGGACGACAAAAGGAAAAGGCATCCATCGGGAGGAATGATGTCAAGTCTACCTCTACATGCTTAAGCTCTTAATGATGCGGGCTTAGTCGGCCATTTCTCTGGTTCACAAATGGGCCAACGCGGCAGCTTTGTGCTTCTGCTTTCTCTCGTTGGCGGTTCGTGCCGTTGATGCCGAGCTGGCCTCTTCGTTTTCTACCTCCTACCTAGGAGGTACTAGAAGGGAGGTAGAACGAGAAGGGCAAGAGTGGACAAAATCAATTCACTCGGAGTTCGGCCTAGTATAACGAGAACTACCTCCTATTGTTTGCCAAGGAGCTAGATAGGAGGTAGTGATAGTGATAGGCAGCCTGCAGATGCCCGCCCGATAACCCCATTCTTAGGAGGTACATGTATGTAGTTGACTTACCTAAGCTACATGTACTCATATCATTGCTGACCACCACCACCACCACCACCACCAGACTCTCTACCTCTTCTTCTTCTTCTTCTTCTTCTTCTTCATCACCTTCACCAACCAACGATGAAACCCCACGCCGTATCCACCGCCGTCTCCGAGGCAAGTCTGGAAATCCCGCTCATCGACTTCTCCGCATTCCTCGCTGGCGATGCCGCCACCAAGAAATCCACCGCTCAGGCCATTCTCGCAGGCTTTCAGACTGCGGGATTTGTGTATTTGAGCAATCATGGTGTGCCACAAGATCTGCTGGAGAGCACTTTTGCTGAATCTGCCAACTTTTTCCGTCGTCCGAGAGTGGAGAAGGATGCTCTTGCGTGGACTACTCCGGAGGTATTTTTTTCTTTTTCTTTTTCTTTTTCTTCTACTTCTTCTTCTTCTTCTTATTTCCTCTTAGGCAAACCGAGGCTACAGTCAGCCCGGACGCGAAAAAGTCACCGACGCAGAAACTCCCGAAGAAATCGAACAAGTACGAGCCAAAGAAGGTGCAGACCTCAAAGAGTCTCTGGAAATCGGTAAAGAAGGCGAACCTGGAATGCCTAATCCATGGCCACAAGATGCAGCGGGTGCGCGCTTCCGAGAACAAATGCTCAACTTCTTCGAAGAATGCAAAACTCTCCACATCAACATCATGCGCGCCATCGCCGTCGGCTTGGACATTGACGAGAAATGGTTCGATCTCTATTGTGATGCAGGAGACAACACCCTCCGTCTATTACACTACCCCGAAGTCCCCGCCGACGTCTTTCGACAACAAAACGTCGAGCAAGTTCGAGCGGGCGCCCACACGGATTATGGATCGATTACATGTTTGTTTCAGGACATGGCTGGAGGTTTACAAGTTCGATCTCCGACGGGGATTTTCGTGAATGCGACGCCTATTGAGGGCACGGTTGTTGTTAATGCGGGAGATCTTCTTGCTCGTTGGTCGAATGATACGATTAAGAGTACTGTGCATCGTGTCGTGGAACCTCCGACTCGGTCGAGTGTGCATCCGGCGAGATATACGGTTCGTTACTCTTTTTCTCTTTTTCTCTCTCTCTCTCTCTTTTTCTCCTTCTCCTTCTCCTTCCCCTTCTTTCGCGCGAAACATGACCTACATCTATGATGAGAATGAGGCTAATGAGATGCAAAAACAAAATTCACACGGCGCTGGTTTTAGATTCCCTACTTTTGTCACCCGAATCACGATAGCATGATTGATGCCATTCCAGGCACGTTTAGTGCGGAGAATCCGAAGAAATATTCGCCAGTGAATTGTGGCGAACATCTTGTGAAGCGTCTCAGAGCTACATATTAGAATCTGTTTTTTTTTTCTTCTTCTTTATATGTTGATCAGATTCTACTACTCCCACTTTCATTAATCAACCGCCACGGCACTAATCCCTTCAATATCACCATTCCATCATGCACTACACCCCATCGAATTTTACTCAGTTGTCCGACGACAATTGCTGTTAGACCAGCAGTGCCTAATATACGGTCACATATCAGTAAGGGGGGTATAAAGAAAAAGAAAAAGAAAAAGAAAAAGAAAAAGAAAAAGAAAAAGAAAAAGAAAAAGAAAAAGAAAAAGAAAAAGAAACTTACAATTCCTCCTCCCTGTAACAGGCGAAAATTTCAAAAGTTCCCTCGGTTCCGATCGAATCATATAATCCAACAACTGATGCATGTGAGTTTTTGCATCCCATATAATCTCCTCCTCATCCTCATCCTCCTCTTCCCCTTCCCCTTCTTCTTCCCCTTCTTCTTCTTCTTCTTCTTCTTCTCCCGTTGCATGTCCTCGTCCCCGTCCTCGAGCTCGCATCACTCCTCTCGGTCGCGCATGATAAAAACTCCAAATCGTCAACGTCGCAAGAAACAGTACCCATGGATGATGGAAGGAATCGACGATGATTCCACCTCCTCCTCCTCCTCCTCCTCCTCCTCTGTCAAAAGAAGAAAAAGAAAAAGAAGAAGAATTAGCTTCATGAAGAATCCAAGCAGCGTGCCAGGCAGCTTGAGCAGCTTTCAAAGGATTTTCATTGGCCCATTTCTTCACCACGCGTTGAGAACGCGTGTAGTCGGTTCGGGTTACGGGGCGGCCTAGATGATTCGATCAGAGAGAGAAGAAGAAGAAGAAGAAGAAGAAGAAAACAAAAAATAGAATTCTTTTGGTTTGTTGGTTGGTGCAGAGAGAGA
>JH792482.1:128374-139654 GCA_000291705.1 Sphaerulina populicola P02.02b
GAGTAGAGAGAGAGAGAGAGAGAGAGAGAGAGAGAGAGAAGAGAAGAGAAGAGAGAGAGAGANAGAGAAGGAGAGGAAGAAGAAGAACAAGGAAGAAGAAGAACAAGAAGAAGAACAAGAAGACAATAATGGCAAACCTCCAGAATGGCCGGCAAAAGACAGTCTCCTGATCCGTTTCCTCTCAGCCATTACCGAAACGGCAAAACTCCAAAGCTCACTCACAATATGTCGTCGTCTGGTATACTCATGGATACCACGGATAATGGCGTGCTGGAACACAGCAGTGAAGTAGTCGTTGTAGGAGCCGGTCCGGCTGGTCTGATGCTGGCTGCAAATTTGGTTCGATTTGGGATCAAGACGACCATTCTGGACGACAGACCGGACAAGACATCGACTGGCCGGGCAGATGGACTGCAGCCCAAGACGATCGAAACACTGCGACAGATGCGACTTGCAAGCCCCTTACTCGAAAGAGGCGTCAGGATATATGACATATGTTTCTGGAGCTCGTCCTCGGACAGTCCTTTGCGAAGAACGGGTCGAGAAGTGCACTATCCGCCCGTTGTAGACTTGCTGGACCCATACATCTTACTGGTGCATCAAGGAATGGTTGAAGAAGTGTTCTTGGACGACCTGCAGAGTAGAGGGGTGCAGGTGCAGCGTCACTCCGAGTTCTTGTCATATGAGCATGACGGCCAAGCGCTTAGAATCACCTATCGAGACAAGCAGACGGGAGACAAGCAGAGCATCAAGACCGACTACCTGGTCGGCTGCGATGGCGCGCATTCGCAAGTTCGACGCAGCATTCCAGGAGCAATTGCAGAAGGAGCCTCTTCGGAAGCCATCTGGGCTGTCCTCGATGGCGAAATTGACACTGACTTTCCAGACCTCTGGAGCAAAGCTGTGGTATATTCTCACAAATACGGCAGCGTCTTATGCATACCTCGCGAGCGCAACATGACCAGACTTTATATTGAGCTCAAGTCAGAAGACGGTGCTGCCATCTCCAAGGCCGAGGCCACGCAGGACTATGTCATGCAGCGAGCCCGACAGATTCTGCAACCCTTTGCACTTTCTTGGACCAGCGTCGAATGGTTTGGAATATATCAAATTGGCCAGCGCGTGGCGAATCGTTTCACGGACGAGAGCCAGAGAGTCCTTATAGCTGGAGATGCAAGCCACACGCACTCACCGAAGGCGGCGCAAGGCATGAACACTTCGATGCACGACTCCTTGAACCTCGCATGGAAACTCAATCTCTGCATTCGCGGCCTCGCAAAACATCAGATTCTTTCCACCTACGAACAAGAACGGCGAAAAATTGCCCAGGACCTGATTAGCTTCGATCTGGAGCATGCAAATGCCTTCCACGATGGCGATCCAGCAGCTCTAGCGCAGAATTTCCTCAAGCACGTTCGCTTCATTTCCGGTGTAGGTGTAGAGTACGACCAAAACGTATTGAATGGGCCTCCATCCCAATCTATGATACAGCCAGGCTGCCTCCTCCCACCAGCAAAAGTCACCAGATATATCGACGCAAACCCGGTAGATATCCAGCTGGATATTCCGATGCTGGGACAGTTCAAGATATACTTCTTCTGCTCGAATGTGGCCAAGGTACTGCCCTTTCTCTCGGCAATGGATTCCAGTATTACGCAATTTCTACTTTCCTCAGTATTATCGACTGCAGCGCAGTCATCGTACCAGAAGAAGCCCGCGTCGACATCTCCGCGGGATGAGTATCTCCAGCCAGCACGATATACCACGACGAGCAAGCTTTTCACATTTGCTTTGGTGACAGGTGCGGCCAAATCCAGCTTCGAAATCGCACATCTGCCGCCGATTCTGAAGAAAAGTAAATGGACGATATATCTTGATCATCTGGCGCAGATGAAGGACTCTGAAAGCAAGAGTTGCGCGGACAAGTGGGTGGGCGAAATGAGTGATACGGATGTGGCAATCGTCAATGTTCGACCCGATGGGTACGTGGGGAGCATAGCGTCGTTCGATGCTGCTCAAGGTCAAGCCATCGAGACCCAAGCCTCATTGTGGTTACAGCAGTACTACAGCGAGTTCCTGAAAATGTAGACGTGCAAAGCGATTTGGAACGTAGGAGATAGTTTCGTGAAATCAAGCTTCTACTGCACCGTGTGTCTGCATGAACATCTCCGACTACCTACCTACCTAGTCATGTCGATCGAAACAAGTTTGCGCCTATTTGATGACAATTGAGACCCAGAATGCACTCCGAGGACAAGCAGAAAGCTGATTAACAATGATAGTGATAGCCTCACAGAGACGACCTAACTTGTGATTCTGTGGTTTGCGAATGTAGCCAATTTCTTTGTACGTCCGCCAAGCAGTCGTAGTTGATCAGCCAACTGCCCACACCGAAGCGCCTCCATGCGAGGGGATCCGAGCCAATCTCCAAACCGTCTGGTAGCTGAATCTCTGCTGTCGACATACCATCTTCCTCGACGAGCTTCTCAATCTTTGCAAACGCTCGGAAGCGAGAATCTCTGGCTTCTTGCTCAGCGCCATCGTCAACATGATACAGGTATTGTTGGACGTTGCCACGCTCCACAATTCTTTCAGTCCGGGTTCTCCGGCATTGCTCATACACGGCCAGCGCCTGCTTTTTGGTCTGTGTGCGCTTGTCGCTGACGCGTGAGAAGCAGTGTCCGAGTACAGCACCATCTTCCAATGCCATGCCTGCACCACTTGCGAGGTAGGGTAAAGTTGCGTGCACAGAGTCCCCTAGAAGTGCAAAAGTGCCAGCGTCATTTGACCAGGCTCGTTCTAGACCTGGACGAAAGCATAGCCTCCATTTCTGGACGGATTGACAATACTGTAGCAGCTTCGGGATTCTTGGGTCCCATTGCTGGAAAAGTGCTTGCATCTCCTCGACATTGCCATCGACCGTGCTAGCGCCTGCTGGCATATCGTCAGGCACCAAAAGCACGACATTGATCTGTTGGCCATGTCGTAGGACGTAGCTGACTGCGTGAGCACCCGGTCCCATCCAATATCGCACATGGTGAGTCTTCAAGAAAGGTGCCAGATCTGGATCGTCCTGCATGCCTTCAGTACCGAGAAGAACACGATAAGCTAGATCACCAGTCGCCACTGGAGGGCTAGGTCCACCGAGCATGATCTCACGACATTTCGAGTGAATGCCATCAGCCCCTATCACGAGGTCTGCAACAATTTTCTCGCCTGACGAGAGCAGAACGGTCGCAGTTGTCGATTGTGAGGTGTCCACATCGACGACTCGCGCCTTCGTCTGGAAGGTACAGCCTAGTTCTCGAGCTCTGTCCAGCATCGCTCCGTGAAGATCTGCTCGATGGAAGTCCCAGAATGGCGCACCATACTCTTTCGTTGCTGCACCGAAGTTGTATTGTGTGATGCCGTTGCCTTTCCAGCCCAACATCTCCACCTGCACCGGGACGGTGGCCAGCTTCGCTAAGGTGGGCCCAAGGCCCCATTGTATGAGCACTCGACTCGAGTTTGGTAGAGCTTGAATGCCTGCGCCCACTTCTCCAATCTGTGAGGCTGATTCCAGAACATGTACATTGTGTCCAGCGAGTAGCAAGGCAATGGCTGCGCCAAGACCACCAAGTCCCGCTCCAACAACAACGATCTAGTACTGATGTCAGCTTTCCGCTGCTCACTGCCTGGATACCTAGCCTATTTGGCAGCATACATTGGTCCGACTGTTCTCTGGCAAATGACGCTGTGACAGGACTTGAATGTCTGGGAACATCTCTAGACTTGCCATGGTGTTGGTGTTGGCGCTGGTTTGGTTTGGCTTTTTCGGTTGGCAGGACTTTTGGCTGGTTCGAGCTGTCCAATTCAGTTGAATGCAATCAATCAATCAATCAATCAATCAATCAGTCCATCCATCCATCCAGGGCGAACTCTCTCGCTCGTGTTACTCATCATCAGCACGCGCTGCGTCCATGTCGTGTTCATAATCATCGCTCTATGCATCCATGTTCCGCCGTTCCGGATAGGCATAAACCCTGCAGCGACCAAGAGTGGGGGCGGGGAGTGGTGCAGCTGGACGGCGTGCGCGAACCCCGACGGCCAGTGACCCGTATCTCCCGAGGCGAATACAGCTCAGCACGGCATCGGGTGTGTCGGAATGTAAGCAGTATATGTCTCGTGGTTGGAAGCTCGACAGACGACACCGCACCCTTCGTCAAGCATGACAATGGCACTCCAAAAGTATCTTGTTATCGCTGCATTGCTGGCGCCTGTGTGGTTCGTGCTCTACTACGTGGTGCCCTACTTCACGACCTACAAGCACCTCCAGCATATCCCAGGCCCATTTCTAGCCAAATTCACGAATGCATGGCTGGCACTGGGCGCAAGGAATGGCAAGAAGTTTGCTTGGGTTGACTACGCTCACAAGAAGTATGGCAAAGTTGTTCGGGTTGGCTACAACCATGTGTCGATCGCGGAACCCGAAGGCTTGCAGACCGTCTATGCTCACGGGAATGGGTTCTTGAAGGAGTACGTTGAGCGGCAAATCACCTTGCGTATCGGAGACTGACCTGCTAGCAGCCACTTCTACGAGTCCTTCGTTTCCGGCGTGCCAGGTGTGTTCAGTGTTCGTGATCGGGCAGAGCATACGCGGAAGCGCAAGATCATCGCACACGCTTTTTCGCCATCATCCGTGCATGCCTTTGAGACGCACATGGCTGGCAATCTTCGGCGATGGGTTCAACAATTGGATCGCATCTCGTCACAGCCGACCGAGAGAACCGAATTCGCCAGGATGAATATGATGCCTTGGTGCACGTATATTGCGTTCGACATCATCGGCGACCTCGCGTTCGGCGCGCCGTTTGGGATGGTCTCGAAGGGCAAAGATGAGTGCGAGGCACAACTCGAACCAAACGGCCCAATCATTCTTGCACCTGGCGCCGAAACGTTGGACCGAAGAGGTGAAGTGAGCTCAACTCTAGGTCTTCTACTCCCACTGCGACCATGGGCCAAGTATCTGCCGGACCCATTCCTTCAAAAAGGACTCGAGTCTGTCCGCAATCTACATGGTATCGCCACTGCTGCCGTGAATAAGAGACTGCAAGCGAGCGAGAAGGGACAGCACCAAAGCGAACGCCACGATATCCTTGATATGCTGGTCAATGCTAAGGATAGCAGCGGGAATCCCATGCCGCAAGATGAACTGGTTTCGGAAGCCTTGACGCAGATTATCGCTGGCAGCGACACTGTCTCAAATACGGCTGCGGCTACGTTCTACTGGATCCTTCACGGAGAGCGGGCAGCACCGGGGAGCATCGTGCCACGCCTTCAAGCAGAACTTGACTCCACCATTCCTGCCGACGCGGAAATTGCATCGTACGACCAGGTGAAGAATCTGCCTTTCCTAAGACGTTGCATAGACGAAGCCATGAGGCTGCATTCCACCTCAGCGATTGGTCTTCCTCGAATCGTGACGTCGGCAGGGGTCAATTACCAGGGAACTTTCTTTCCGCGTGGCACTGTGATGTCGGTCCCTAGCTTTTCCATACACCACGACGCAGACGTCTGGGGACCCGATGTGGAGGAGTTCAAGCCTGATAGATGGCTTCCCGAAAACCTGACGCCACGCCAGAAGATTTGCTTCAACCCCTTCAGCTTTGGACCGCGTGCTTGTGTGGGGCAGAATGTCGCTCATATGGAGCTGGCGCTGATTGTCGGAACCGCCTTCCATAGATACGACTTTGAGCTTTACCAGCAGCAAATAGAATCGCACGAGGGGTTTTCGAAAAAGCCAGACGAAGTCTGGCTGGGCATAAGAAATCGTAGTTCGGTAGTGTAGTCGCTGAATGACTATGTGCTCATACCATGCCTCTCTGTGCCGTGAGGCACCATGTCGTGTTTGCTGAACCTGTCCGCGCTCAGATGATGAGACTTGGGTGCGCTGCGCTGGCTGGCCTTTAACGACATGGCGCTACTGATTGCGACTCACGGCGTCTGCTGGGTAAGAGGTACAGTATGTAGATACAGAAGTCGCGACGCGACGCATTAGAATTTCAGATGACGCGCCAAGACCAGACCATGCTAGGAATCAGATCACGTGTTTATACAAACAGTAGGTATTATCTACATGTATGTATGCCAGCTTGATTTTATGTAATCTTTTTTTTTATGTAATCTTTTTGGCCCAATCGAAGCACAAGACCAGAGAATATGCGGCCACTTATTGTCCTGGTCCGCCATCTTCGCGCTTTACAGCAATCATAGTTCCATCGAGATCTGCAGCCCACACGCTGCGGCAGAATCCTTTCAAGATCTGTCGAGAAGCAGCAATAACTGCGGATTCTGGCATATGTTGCTCGCCTATTCAATCGTTGTCAACGCACTTCATACTGGCGGTTCGTGAACGGGTATGCGGGGCATCTATACGTCTCGTAATGCCTCTTATTTCCGGATTGGTTCTTGTTGCTGTTGTGTGGTGCAAGATAGGATTCTGTGCAGACATGACCTTTTTACATTTTTTTATACAGGATTTTGCAGACATGAGATCCTAAGATGGGATGGCATCAAAGCCAAAATTGAGACTTCTCCTACAGTACACACCACTTGCCAGATATACGACTTGAAGACTTGTGTGCGCTACGTCACTTTGGAAGTGTGAGTATATGAGGCTATGTTGTGCCATGCCCAACATCAAATGACTCTTGCTTGACGAGACGAAAGTAAAGGACAGCAACCATCTATAACGGTTGCACGTTTTGACGTCTGGAACCGTATCTCTTGCGATTGGTAGAACAACCAGACCCTACGTGTAGTTCGAAGGTGGCTGCGTTTGTCGATAGCGATGCATTCAGAGACATGCATGCGTGACTCTCAACAACGATGACAGAATTGGGCTGGAAGTGAGGTCAAATCCTTGTCTGCCTGAGGCTCGCCAGAATGACGATCACACGCCCAACTTTCAAGCCTGCCAGATGAGTGCTCACCTCTGCCATACATGTATCCTAATTCACTGTGACAACCTACTTGCCTTGCCACCGCTGAGAAGATGTCTGCCAAGATCCAGAAGGTGCTGGCACGTCAGAAGGCTAAGTATGCCGTCTTATAAACCGTCCTTCCACGTTCCAACTGACAGCGACCAAGAATCGAAGAAGGCGACTACTACGAGGCGCATCAACAGCTCCGAACCATCGCCAACCGCTACGTCAAATCTGACCCTCCTGCTGCCATCGACATCCTCTACAATGGCGCCCTTATGTTGCTCAAAGCTGGTCAAGGCGGATCCGGCGCAGATCTCAGCATATACCTCATCGAAGTATATGGCAAAGGCGAGTTGAAACCAGACACTGCCAACAAGGCTCGTCTCATGTCACTCTTACGTGCATTCCCACCGAACGAGCCCGGCAAGAAGAAGTTCGTGACGGGAATTGTAGAATGGTCCAGCAAGAATGGCGAATTTCCAGCAGGCGACCCGGAGCTCCACCATGTCATTGGGACACTATACGCGGAAGAGGGGGAAGTCTACGATGCGGAACGACACTTAACACTTGGGACGAGCGATAGCGCACAAGTCTTTGCAGATCTTGAGTACACATGGTATAGCGATGACGAACCCAGCACAGCCAGTCACTATGCTGCGCGAGCTGTC
Organism: Sphaerulina populicola P02.02b; assembly: GCA_000291705.1. Lineage (NCBI taxonomy): Eukaryota > Fungi > Ascomycota > Dothideomycetes > Mycosphaerellales > Mycosphaerellaceae > Sphaerulina > Sphaerulina populicola. Next base: position 136,008 of record JH792482.1, read on the forward strand.
TTTCCGTACCTGGTCATCGGCAACACGAGGGCTGCAAATAAGGCGCTCCTGCTCTTCACGTCTCGTTTGAGTACCTCACATCCTGGACTCGGCGTACAGTCGATATCAAGCCCGAGCTCGGATATCAGGATATACCCCTCACTACCACTTCTGAACTTTCTCGGTCTACTGCTACTGGCCGTGCAGCGAGGCAGTTCGGACTTGTTCAAGCAGCTCAGACAACATTATGCTGCACACCTGAAAGAAGTGCCGGCTTGGGATGAGCCGCTCCTACAGGTGGGCGAGATGTACTTTGGTATCAAGATTCCTAGCCAGAGCAACCCGATGTTTGACATGATGAGCAGCATGTTGATGGGTGGAAACAACCCTTTCGCTCAGAAGAAAAGAGAGCCTGCGCGAGTTGGGCAAGCCGCGAGCGAAGAAAAGCCTAGCACGCCGCAGCCCCCCGCTCCGGGCGTGGATTAATGAGTTATGATGATGTTGAGACATGGCATAGCATTGCATTGAGCGTATACTCCCGTATAATTTGCATGTGAATGAAATATCATGACTTGACACCTGTCTGCAGATTGCCGTTGTGAAGAAGGTGTAGATACATGTAGGTAGAAATGCAAGGACACCTATCCACATATGACACTGCGGCTTCGTACTGCTCGCTACTTACCTACCTCCCACCCTGAGCCGTAAGCCAGAGCCCAACTCCATCTCTTCCTCCATCATACATGTAGGTATCGTCACTTTCCCAAGTACATGTACGTGCACCTTTTGCCTACCACCTATACATGGACGCCACGTCAGGCTTGGCAGAGCAGAGCAGTAAAGGAGAACCCCTGCAGAGCGAGCGATACGCCTCATTCCACTCAAGCTTCGGGCATCTGGCAGGCAGGTCCTGATAGGTACTGACCGTACTGTAGGCGGCGCCGCGGCGGACCTCATCATCAACCACGGTAACTTCAACCACCGGGCCATGCTGCACGTCGCTACAAGTATGTATGTACCGTACAATGCATTTAGGCACAGACGTGAAGCTCGAGCACCAGCACCTCCTGTCTACCTCCTACCTCCCTAGTCCTACTTCTTCTAGTGTTACCTAGGACTGCTACTAGGAGATACTGTGCAGTGTGCGCTAAATTGCAAGGATCGAATTTCTTCGATTGACGAGCCGAAGAGACCCCAGCAAACAACACAACAACAATAACAACAACAACAACACACAGCGACTGCCAGTCAACGCACAGCGGTGACGACTTGCCTGCGCTAGGTACTGTATCTTCACATCCACTTTGCACTCCTGCCTCCCGTCTGCCTCCTCCAGCGTAACTTCTGATACGTACCGCAACTAAATTACCTCCTACCTTGCCTACAGAGTCAGAGTCCTCCTCCTCGGTCATTGACACCTGAAGCACGGGGCAGTCTATACATTACGCTACCTATTTCTGCCTACGGATCTTACCTCCCTCAACATCGAAACACCCCGTCCACCCCATCGACTGCATTATGGGCAACTTTATTTCGACACCCGGCGTGCCCAAGGAGAAGCTTCAAGAGGTGGAAGAGCAGCTGAAAGCCAGCAGTGCACAGCTCCAGACCAAAGAACAGGAGCTCGCTGCCAAGGAGAAGGAGCTTAAAGAATCCCGCACACAGTCAGAGGCCGCCACGAAAGAGATTGCCGTACTGAAAGAAAAGGTCAAACAGCTGGAGTCACAGTTGGCGCAATTCGATGCCGAGAAGCAGAAGCTCTTGCTAGAGCTGGACGACAACAAGAAGGCTGCTGATGCTCAGAAGCAAGCGCTGGAACGAGTGTCTCACTCGGTCACACAAGAGCGCGACCATGCGCGAAGTGAGCTGAGGACGGTGCAAGAGAAGCTGTCGACCCTGGACTCGAGCAACAAGCAATTGGAGCAAGAGGCCAGTACCGCACGTAAGGAACTGCAAGAGGCCAAGGACTCGAGGGAACAGTTGGAGACGAGCTTGAAGGCTGAGCTTGCCTCGTTCCAGACTCAGTTGAATGAGTCGACCGAGAAGCACACGACTCTGCAAACTGCGCACACCGGGCTGCAGAATGAGCTGCAAGTCGTCAAGCAGGACGCCGACACATCTCTCAGCGCTGCGAAGAAGGAGCTCGCCGATCATCAGGAAAGGATTGCCGCTCTCCAATCTTCCAGTGAAGCATCAGTCAAGGACTACGAGGCCAAGCTTTCCACCGCTCAGAAGGAGCTTGAGGTCGCGCAAGAAAAACTTGCTTCAGTCCAAGAGAACGCCGATTCTGCCAGCAAATCTGCTGAAGAGCGTCTCGCTGCCGTCCAGAAGCAACTCGCTGCCTCGCAAGATAAGGTCTCCCAACTCGAGCAATCCAACTCCAACCTCAAGAAGACATCGGAAGAAGGTGCCGCTGCTGCGCAAGAGCTGAGCGAATACCAGAACAACCTCTCCGCTCTGCAGAGCGAGCATGAGGAGCTCAAGAATTCTTCGCAGGCCGCAATTCAAGCCGCGAAGAAGGACTTTGAGTCTGCACGAACTGAGAAGAACAGCCTCCAGATATCGCATAACAGGCTATTCGAGGAGCTTTCTGCTCTGAAGGAAGCATTCAAAGCGGACGAGGCGAAGATCAAAAGCCTGGAAAGTGCTGGCTCTACCGAGGTCGAGAAGTTGAAGACTGAAGTAGCAGATCTGAAGGCAAAGTCATCGAGCTCGGAGGAAGCGGCGAAGAAACTGCAGGCAGAACACACGGCGGAGCTTGAGAAGACGAAGAAGCTGGCCGACGATGCTTCTGCCAAGGTGGAGACTGTCGAGCAAGAGAGTGCAGACTTGAAGAAGAAGCAGCAAGAGGCGGAGATGAAACTGGTTGAGCTTCAGAAGCAGGCGGAGGAGAGCAGCGGAAAGGCAAGCGAGGCCGTGCAGGAGCTCAAGGCAGTACAGGAGGTGAGATCAGACATTTCCGCGGGCATCGAATGTTGGTCGCATTGCTAACATCACTTGCAGGAGAAATCCGCTCTCCAGGCCAAGATCGCCGAACTCGAAAAGTCCTCCATCGCGGCGACCGAACTCCAGACTAAGCTCTCAGCCGCCGAGAAGGATCTCGAGTCGGCCAAGTCTGACGCTGCGGTCGCGTCCAAGAAAGCCGAGCAGCTTACAGCAGCAGAGACGAAACTTGAGCAAGCCGAGCAAGCCAAGAGTGAGGCGGAGAAGAAGATTGCAGCACTGGAGAGCCAGCTTAAGGAGCACTCCGCTACGTCTGAATTGAAGGAGATCACAAGCAGCAACAAGGTCGAGGATGCTACACCTACGACGAATGGTGCGGCAGAGGACACGACGAACGTACCAGAAGAGAAGACGACTCCAGCTCCCGTGACCGCGGCTGCGGCCTAGATTCCCAGACCGTGGTCGCCGAGCTTCGGTTTCACGAGACGCTAGACATGAGAGCATTGTCTGCTTGATGAGAAGAAGGACATGGAGAGGGATCGAGAGTAATACACTGGAACGGATCGAACATGACACTACTACATTGAAGTATGCGTATACCCTGGTTGCATTGCATCGCATTGCCTTTATCGCTGCTTTGGCGGGTCACTTTGTGCAATAATCGTAAAGTCTGCGCGGAGCGCCTTTGGGAGGATGGTTCTTCTCTCTCTCTTCTCTCTCTCTCT
>JH792482.1:152575-171279 GCA_000291705.1 Sphaerulina populicola P02.02b
TCTTTTTTATTTTATTTTTATTCTATTTTTATTTTTATTTTCATTTCATTTTATTCTATTTTTTATACTATTTTATTCGTTATTATTCTTTTTTTAATTTTAATTTTTTTTATTTTTCATGTTCTTTTATTTTAACTTTTTATGTTTTTTAAATTTTTTATTCTTTTCTTTATTCTTTTCTTTATTTTTCTATTTTCTTTTATTCTATTTTTATTCTATTTCCTTTTTCCTTTCTCTTTTCAACTTTTGTAATCGATCGAGAGAGTGAACAAACATAGTGGTGGTGAGGGGATCAATCATTCACTCTCGAAAAGAAAAAAAGAAAAAGAAAAAAGAAACTCGTACCCAAAGAAATACAACCCTCCCTTACCTCTACCCTCTACCTAAGCCCCCTCCTAGGACTCCCTCCTCAATATGTTTGTCCGTTATGTACTATTTCTGTTGGGATGGAGTCGACTTGGATCGAAATGGGAGGCAGGGCGGGATCGCTGTTAATTGGGGTCTCTTCTTCGCACTACTTCCTACCTCTACTATTATCAATCACGGGTGCTGAGATCAAGTGCAAATACGAAACCCTTTGACTTCACGTGATAGCGAGCGTGAGTGTGGCTCAAGATGAAGCATCACGTTTTTAATGCTATACACTAGTAACACAATGGTACGCGAGTGTCTCTCCCACCAACGCCGCGCTAAACGGTTGGGTATCCGGCCCACCTCTCGTGACCAGATATCGCTCTGCCTTGGTCTTCACTCCAAGACGCCTTCGCTAAAACCTTGGACTCCTTGAATCGCCCTTTCACAACCACGGCATCCACAAAAGATCCGTCTGCGCCAATTTCTCCGGATTGGTAGCCCGTGCCACCAGATCCAACACGCTCTGGCTGGCGGGAAGATTGTTGCCTGTAGGCTCTTTCGCAATAGCCACCGCTTTGTTCACAATCTGCTCCGCATTCCTTTGCACGTGTTCTCGCATTTCATTCTCCTTGGCCGTGTGTCGATTGCTCATATACCAGAAAGAGATTTCATCTCGGATGAAAATGCTCAAGTGATGTTCGAGTTCACTGCTCGAAACCCCAATCCCGTTAGCGGCAGCCTCGTTGGCACCATTGGCACCGTTGGCACCATTGGTAGCAGGAACGCTACCTGCCGTGACGTCGGACGTTAGGCATCTCGCAATGGCCATCAGCGCGCACGTGAAGATACCTTCGGTATGGATGGGTCCCATCAGAATTTGCAGATTTGGTGTCAGACGGAATGGCACAGGCTCCGGCTGATGCAATGCAGGTCTCTGGCTGAGCATGAAAGGTAGCAGCTCAGATCCCCAAATGTTCCCGCTACTTCTGGAAATGTGTAATTTGGTCGGATACCGAATCGTCATGAACATGGTGAAGGTGATATAGGTCAATGCTGCCAGCTGATACGAGAACTGTCGGCGGAAGAGCCAGAAAGAATCGTAAGAAGGATATGTTTGAGCGAAGAAGTCCCTGACGAGTTCTTTGGGCGCGTAGCGTTCTTGGACGTGGTTGAGTGCTTCGATGCGCATGTTAAGCCATTGCTCGTGCTTGGCTTGGGAAAGAGATCGCATCTTCTCCATGGTGAACATGATGGGCTCGTCCTTCTCTACTTCATTGCGGCGGCAATAGTCTTCCCAAATGCCTTGCAACGCAATATACGACACGTCGTCCTGAATCATACGGATTTGCGGGCTCAAGGGTACCATGAGCGGGAGGTGAAATTGCAAGTTTCTCCGCCTGCTCTCCTTTTTCTTCGACAAGGTGCTGTTGAAAATTCGGAAGAGTTGCAGAATGCGCTCTTCGCGCCTGCTGTGTCGAGGTGCCGGATGTTGAATGCAGAATGGGTGTACACTGCCATCGTGTCCACGAATGGTCAGTCGGCGGTGACACGCCAGAACACCTCGTACTAAATTGACCACGGGCAAGAAGCGTTCGATTCTCACAAAATCCTGGTTCTTGTCCTTGTGCTGCAGGTACTGTCCCGGAATCTCCACTTCGTCAAACCACACGAACCTAAACCCACTAAGAAGTGTGTTTTGAGCAAGATGGAATGTCGAAGCCTTGCGATCGTGCGTTTCCGCAAGCTTATCTCTCCACCGACGTAGCTTGTGCACGTACTCGTACATCGTGGGCTTCTTCGCAACGAAGTCTACCTCGAATGATTTCCGGATATGGGATGGCAAAACGCTCTCAGCGAACCGAGTGATGTTCGCTTCGGTCTGCGGTGGTAGTCTCTGCTCTTGCGTGAAGGACTGAGGTGAACGTCCCACATAACTGAGCGCATCGTTAAGCAATGCAACGATGAGTCTGTACGCGTCTTCGTCTGGCGGACATTTGAAATGACGCTGCATCTGCTCGACCATGGCCTCCATGGACGCGTATAGCAGAGGGAAAGCAGTTCTCAGTGTGATGACGAGCGCCTCCGTGTGTTCCCACGGCTTTTTGGGTTTCTTCTCTTCCTCTTTTTTCTCTTCGTTCTCCTTCTTTGCTTCTTCGTCCTTTTTATCGGCATCCGGCATAGCAGTATCGCCTGCACTCGTCGTCGGTCGACTCGCACCAGCAGCAGGCGTACCAGAACTCCCCGGTCTAGCCGGGCTCTCCGTCTTGACGGGGTCAGAAGAGAGGCCACCAGCAGCTTCTCTCCTCGCTTTGGCAGCCTTCTCCTTCTGCTCGCGCAGCAATTGGCTCTTTCGGATCACTTGCATGTCCTCATGGCTCGTCCGAAGATGGAAGTGCAAGGCTTGCGGGTACGTCTTGGCGAGATTCGTCAAGATCTGATGTGCGATGAGTGCTTCACTCTCGGTTCTTGATAGGTTGTTCAGCAATTGCGGAATGAAAGTGACCCAGTACCACCAAGGATGATCGCCATGGTAGTCGTGGAATTTGCTGCTCAATTGCCCAGTGGCGTCATCGAGACTCAGCAGCCACAAGATCCTGGAAAGCAACTTTCTTGACTTGGCGCTCTTGTATTGTCCAGCGGCCTCGAGGTAGCAACTCAGCGCATTCGATCCGGCCTCCAGATTCGTGGGATCTTCCTTGAACAGCTTGTCCGAGTAACGTCCCCACTCTGCCCAGGCCTTTGGCAGCTTGATGTCGAAGAATAGCGCAGTGCCGAATGCATCACTCGCCTCGTCCTTCTGATTGAGCCGACTCAAAAACATCCCCTTGAGCGTGTAGAACTCCGCTTTCTGCACCTGACCAAAATAATTAAGATTAGTATTGTTGATTACGTCCAGACCACTGCCCAGCTCAGCTCGATTCTGATAGTGACACTTCGCTTGCTCCCGCAGCTTCAGGAAGGCTTCTTGAATTTCAATATTGGGCAATGTGTAGATTTTGCCAAGTTGCGCGATGCACACTTCAGGCATCTGGTGCTTGCGAGCCACGTGTGCGAAGCGATTGATGATCCATGCCGTCTCGTGGTAACCTCGATAGGCATAGCTGTTACCAGTCGCATTTCCGCCGTTTGAAGGTGGCAACAGACTCAAATACGTCCCATTGATAAGGTTGAATATGTGTTGACGCCAGGTAACGAGATCCTGCCATGCATTGACATCGTCCCACAGATTGGGCAAACGGTCGCGCCATGTACTAAGCAGGACCTTGAGCTCCTGACTCTTGACGTCCAGATTTGTAGCATTGGTCTGCGCCAAACTTTGACAGATCACACTTGCATCGTGCAGCTCTACGAGCTGCTGGAAGTTCTGCAACAAACCAATGTGCGCATTCGTGATGCGTCGGGGAAGCTTGTGCCAATTCTTGATGCTGAGCTGAATATTCTCATCGCATATTCTGGCAAATTCCTGCGGCGTCTCTGTTTTGTTGTGCATCTTGAGCAGAGAGATGAAGGCCTGGAAGAACATCCGCCTCGGGGTGGGCGCGTCACTGACTGCCTTGATATAGGTCTCCAGCTGGTCTCGTTGATCCGCACTGTTCCAATATTCGTAATTGCGCCACATAGCCTCCAGATAGAGATCATTAATATTCTCGTGCTTGGCGAACTCGCCCAATATGTCCCACTGCTGAAGTTTTTGAGCACACAATACCCACTGATCTTCCCAAAGCATGTATTCGCCCTGCGAGTAAGGCAGAGAGCCGGTCCGAGCCTTGATCTGTGCCTGCTCGTACATGGCCTGGGCCTTGTCCCAGATGCCATTCTGCTCATACGATAAGGCAGCGTTGGTCTCGACATATGATGCACGCCGCCTCCATGTGCCGTAGAAGAGGTCGCCCTCTTCGAGGCCAGCATACGTCTCAACAAGTGCATCAAGGTTGCTTTCTCGAACATTGGATGTGTCGACAATGGGCTTCATGGCAAGGTCTTCCATATATGTGGCAGCAACGTACCACGCATCATAACTCTTAGCCAAGTACTTCATGGCATGTGGCGGGAACTTGACATGCGGTCTCGCCAGGGCGATTCCCTCCAGCAAAGTCGCAACGCAGTTCGGACGGCGATCAATTTGTCGTTGGTGGAAATCCTTGGTCAGCAGGGCGACCAACCCTGCTTCGATGTCCTCGCGATCATCCTTCGACAGCGTTGACCAGCACATCCGAAAGTAGGCAACCCAAATGTCGTGTGCGAGACTCCAGTCAGTGTGCTGGATCTCAGCAAGTGGGCCCAAAATGTCTCGTGCTCGCACCACGCTGATCTCATTCATGAATCGCTTTTCATCAGCAAGTATACCGTCGAGACCGTCGTCAACCATAACATCTGCCAGTCTTGCATCGCTGGTATATGTGCTGAAGGCCTTGCTGGCCGACAAGCACTTGAAGTCCTCGGCGTGCAAATGCAGTATTGCATTCTGGTCAAGGGATCCGAACATGAGCTGAATGACTTGACTCAACCAGAAACTTTCGCCCAGGACATCCCACTGCTGTTCGCTGATGAGCTTGAAGAAGCGATTGTTTGTAGCCCGCGACAAAGCTCTATCATAGATCGAGACGAATCGAGTTCGCATGTCAACATCGCTGCTCCGGAGTCCGATGAGAAATGCATGTTCCATTCTGACTGCAAGTTCTGATCTGGTGATCTTTGGATCTTCGTATATCCTGATCACGAGGTTCATGAATTTGGCATACAGCGTCTGATCTTGTCGCGTTTCGAACAAAAGCATCTTCTGCAGGACTGCAGTCTTTTCCTTGAGGGTCGGCACTGGCTCAGTTGGGTTAAACACCCAGTTTTCTACCTGCTCCAAGATCTTCTCGCAAAGAGCATTATTCGTACTGCGCTCGACCAGAGAGGCCAGTACACTAAGGTAAGGTCTCCTACTTTCGCCAAGCGTGCTAATGCGTGCAGAGAGCATCTCCATCACCTTGATGATCATGTTGACAATAATCTCACCTTCCTGCGGCGTCGGAATCGGAGGCGCGCCTTGTTGCATTGCTTGCTGAGGTGAGTATAGTGTGGCCAGATGGTCCTTGGCCAACTTGCTCTGCAGGTTCTTGAGAAGTGCTGCGCTATGCGCATCCACATCTTCTGGCCTCCTTTGGGCCATCAGCCACAGCACGTTAATGCCAGCCACGTGGCTGCCATTGCCCAGAACGTCACTGACCAGAGATGTCAGGAAGCCCAGGAACTCCTCCGTTGGACTATCAGCATCAGGCAGGTCTTCGTCTGGCTGCTGAACCGGAATAGTCGCCAGTGCGCGGCTCAAGATTGGAGGGAGAATCGGCGTCACAGTCTCGAGCAAATGTGCGTTGTGGAGCGCGTCTTGTATGTCTGGCAGTTCGCAGCGCAAAGGCTTTGCGAGCAGTTTCTGTAGCTGTGGCAGTCGTGCGACCACCCACTCATCAGACCGTGAGTTCAGAAGAACCTTGACAATCTGGATAGTGTTCACTACACGCGTAGTCCACGTCTCTATCTTCTCTTCTGGCTTGTGATCTGTGCACAAAATCTGCTCCGTCACCTTCGGGAACATCGTGTCTATATCTAGGTCGTCCCAGTAAGGCGCGGACAGTAACCTGCTGAGTAGATCGAGTGATTTCATCACTGTTTCGTGCGAACTTGAGTGCTGTGGAGGGAGCGCGCTGTCCTTGCTCCTGGGCGCATTGACGGGGAAACGTTCTGGTAATGTCGCGATGAACTGCACCATGTACTTTATCAAAGCCAGGCGAAGCACCGAGTTTGCGACAGCAGCCTTCTTCGGCCCATCACCGTCTGCAAGGCTGCCATGCTCCTTCACCGTGCGCTCTTCCCATTGCCAGATGAGCGTGAACAGGTTGAGCGCGAGCTTTCTACTCTCTGCACTAGGGCTGGGTAATTGCGCCACTTTACTGATTGATGGGATAATCATCTGCGAGAACTGTTCTCTTGCGTCGTAGAAGAGGTCGGGGTGCCGCACAATGAAGTGATAGATGCTTGTCAGCTGCTGGACATTACCAATTTCCTCGCTGAGAATCTTGCGCGGGAGACGAGCCCAGATACTTGTCCGTCCTTCAGTACCACCAAGGCGCTTCTTCAGCACTGGCTCCAGAATCTCGAGTGACTGCATCACCAAATTTCTGCCCTCAGCCTGGTGTGCCCGCAATAGTGAGTTGTAAACCTGCATCGCGATCTTTGGCGGAGTATCGTAGTGATGGATGAAATATGTGATCAGGCAGTATGCTGCGTACTTGTTGATGTGGTCTTCGAGGCGGATGTAGTTCCATCCAAACTTGATCAAATCTTTCCTTGCGTCTTGGAGCATATTGTGATGGTACTTGATCAGGAATGCGGAAGTCTGCAGCAGTTCCATACGGCTGTGATCAACTCCCGGTGTGTTGTCGTCAGAGATATCGCTAACAGACTGCGGCTTCCACAGCTTGTTGTGTATGTCATCAGCCATTGCCTTATTCAGGAGTGGTGTGCCCTTTTGCTCCTCTCGGAAGAGGCTTTCCCAATTCCGCATCACATCGTTGGCAAAAATCGGATTCGCGACGTTGTGGAAAACAAACCACTTCAGCTTCTGACTGGTTTCCTTTGATGTGTATATTTCGATGCATCGTTGTACGATGTTCCTCTGGAACTCGACAGAGTCATTGGTGATGACATGCTTGTAGAGGTATGTGACGAGCAGAGGCGTTGCCTGTAGCTCGCCTTTGACACATGAGTCGAAGATGTCAAATAAGAAAGTCATGTCACTGGTTTCTTGCTCCAGATAGACCGTCAAGATGTGCATACTTCGCTCTGCACTTTGCATCACAGCCAGACGCAGATTGTTGAACATGTTGCCTTGCTGGGCGCATGTCTGGAGCGCCTTGGCTGCGTTCAGGAGGGCTTTGCGGGCGTCTGCATTATCCATCAGCTGCTTGCCGTGAGCAGGGAAGTGGCAGATAGAATCTGCAACATGTATTGCGTTGACTGCAGCTTGAGCCTTCTCGGCGTCCATGTTATTCGCAGTAATGCCGTCAAATGTGGTGACAAGTCCAGCTATCTCCTTGATCACTTTCTCACGCAATGGGCCACTCTCAGGATTGGCTAGGATCTGCGCAAAGAAGCGCCCACGCCTCTCATCTTTCATGAGGGCCTTGAAGTACGTCCATGCCTCCTCGGGATAGTGATTTAGGTACTTGATAAGTGGCTCTCGAAATGGACTACTTCTAGTTCGTCGTAATGAGGTCTCCAGATCCAGCACCCGCTGTACCAGGTTCTGGAGGAACATGGCCGCCTGGCTGGGCAGCAAATGGAACACACTGAAGATCGCAGTGACCACCTTCATCTTGGGTTGAGCCTCGATGAGCTGGAACGACACCTTTTGCAGCGTTGGTCGGTCGGCTATTTTCTCCATGTGGTCGAGTAACCTAGTCCCTATCTCTACCTTGAAGTAGTTATGAAGCAATTGTAGCAATGTGCGCAGGCCTTCAAGTCCTTCAACCGATAGTTTTCTAGGATCTTGAACATTCATCAGAATGGGACGCAGCCCGTTCTGGAGCAGGTCCTTGGGCAGTTTCGAAGTCGACTGGAGAACTATCTTCAAGCCAGCATTCGCAGCTCCGGCGACATCTTTGTTCTTGCTATACAGAGACTTGAAGAAGATGCTGATGACTCGAGCGCGATGTTGTCCACCAGGCTGTTGCTGACCTTGCTGTGGAGTGCCGCCCGGCTGGGTTGCAGCAGCGCTGGCACTGAATCCTGGCAGCTTGATAGCGGTAGCGAGGAGCTTCAGTCCAGCCACACGGAGTCTCACTATGCTCTCTGCAGTGCGATACTCATAAGGCTTCGGCGCCAGACTTTCATCTTCAGCATCGACCAAGGCCAATGTCTCAAACAGAAGTCTATTCAGGTTGTCATCGAACGCCAGGATTTCCTTATCAGTGGGCACGTCAAGCAAAAAGTTGATGGCATCAACATAGCCAATCTGGGCAGTGAATGGCAATGCTCGCAATGGCTTCAGAAACACACCGAACGTCAGAGACTCTTTAACGGGTGCCAGGAGCTCATAATGTTGCATGCCAAAGGCAGTGGCGAGAGCTCGCAAAGCATGTTGTGCAGCTTCGCGAACATGTCGGTTCATGTGATTGACCTCTGAGATCAAGTGCTTGGCATGAGTATGCAGCTTGCTGTCTTTCCTCTCGAGATCTTCCTTCTTTTCGATGCCACTCTCGCCGAAACGCGTCACAAGGGTAACGATGGTATCCTTAGCTCGCATGCGCGTGTTGGCAGGTAGATCTTGCGGCATGTCCTTGATCACGAAGAGCAGAGCCTTGAGAAGCTCGGGCATGCGGCTTACGACCCAGGCATCGGAGAATTTCATTTTCTCTCTATCGGTCATGATCGTGATGCCGAGCGTGCCTGAGTTCTTCGTGAACCATTCTTCTTCATAGCAGACGTGACAGAAGGCCTCTGCCAGCTTTGCAAAGAATGGTAGGCATTCAGCTTTGGTCTCTGAGCCGAAGACGACTGTAGCAATCGAGAGGCATTCTCGCATCGCCGTCTCCGCCGTCTCGCGCACCACCTTTTGGTCAGATGCAAGGCTTTGGCAGATTGCGTCCGCTAGAGTGCCAGTTTCGATGAAGACTGGGCCATCGCCTGCACGCACATCGAAAGCTCGCTTCCTATGCTTCTCATTTGCGACTGCGACACCAAGGTCGAGGATCACAAAATGGCGGCAAATGCCATGCAAGAAGCGTTCGGCATCTTCTTTGAGATACTCGATGCTGCTAGCGAGAATCAGAGCCTTCAAAAGCTTCAATAGTGTCTCCTGCTGGGCGTCACGTTTTGCATTAGACCTTGTTCGCTGAGACTCTGAAAACAAATCTGAGCCGAAGTCAAAGTTCTTGCTCGCAAGGTCCTCGGCTTGCAACCGCACTAGTCTAGCAAGGTCATCTGGCAAGTTGTCGGCCCCGATCAGAAGCTTGATATGTGATGTGATGAACTTGAACGACTGTCTTTTGTGGAATTCGTCGGATTTCTTCTGCGCAGGTGTCTTCGGATTCTCCAGAAGTTTGTCGATAGCGGTCTGGATGCCGAGGCGCGCTGGCATGGCGCGTTCACCGTTGTTGCTGATAGCCCCAATGAACCTCACATCGTAGCTAGCTTCGTCATCTGCATATGGTTTCCACTCAAGCTCAGCCGGATTGTTCAAGAACTTCCTGTTTCTTCCTCCTAGCTTGCCCAGAATTCTGACAGCAGTATGCGCGCCTTGGTGCCCAGTACCGAGGAGGCCCTGGCCATTCTGCGTCATGGTGGCTCCCGTTAAGCTGACTGGCTTCAGCATACGCCAGAGACTTCCCATAATCTCCTCCATCCAAGGCTGCATGATTGGATCAAGATAGTCTGCCGTAAGATTGTCGACGCACAACTCAAGCGTACGCAGACCTTGCGCAGTGAGCTCGCTGGAGCCTTGCCCACGATTGTCATTTGAAGACCTATCGTTGGAGTATGCTCGATGACCTGGGTTGGCCGGGTCGCCGGAGCGTAACGCGACCGTCAATGGCCGCATGAGATACCCAAGATGTGGCAGCAGGTGGCTCAGCCTAGCAGGTACCGTGAGTGAAAGCTCCACAAAAAGATCCCGAGCTAGGCCATCAGGTGCCGCTGCAAGCTGGGTGTTAAGAACCTCGAGCAGCATCTCTAGCAGGGGCAGGATCTCCTTGTAGAGATGCTCGAAGCGGCCCCCTCCAATGCTGCGGAACAGACTGCGTAGCAGCAGGAAGTAGTTCTGGGGCTTGGCTGCCGTGATGGACAACTCGATGGAGCGTGTGATGAGCTCGCGAACGTGGGGTAACAAGACTCCTTCATTGTGCTGACTGAACAATGTCACTGCCATGAAGGATAGCTTGAAAAGTCGCAGAAGTACAGAAGTCTTGGTGTCGTCGTCTTCGCCAACCTCTTCCAGCTTACTCATCAGGAATTTCAGCAGCATGCCACAGAATGCTGGACTCGTCGCCTCACTGGCCAACAAGAACTGCGGTGTATGGAGGAGTGCTGCATGATGGAAGCTCTGCTCGTAGAGGAACTCAATGCCTGATGGGTTGCCAGAAGTGAAAATCTCATGGAACGTGGCAGGATCCAGGTGATGAAAGATGGTGGCGAATGTCTCGAGCAGATCCTTCTCTTCCTTGCTGTTAGCAGTAGTGGCGATGCTCGAGCTCGGCTCGTTGGGCACCGCGCTCTCTGCGCTCGGTTCCAAAGGTGCGTAGTACTGAAAGCACTTGGCGCCTTCGCGGAACAGCTTGATCAGAACCTCAACCTCTTCGGCTTCAAAACCAGAAGATAGCTCGGCCCAGTGAGGTGGTGCGTTGCTGGTATCGACTTCTTCCTTGATCCGAGGTGGATTGCTGTTTCGGAGCTGATAAAAGAACTGTTTGAGTCCTTGTAGAAGGTTCTTGAACAGAAACTTGTTTTCAGTAACTGGATCTGTCGCTCTGTCTTTGGGATTGATGGCCTTGATGGGCATGGCGCTGAATATGTCGGTTTCGTCCCAGTCCGGCTTCGAGTCCTTGTCAGAAAGGTAGTTCTCAGGCACAACATCTGTTCCGTGCTGGTTGTTCTCCCGCTGTTGCCTGTATAGCTTGACAGCATTGGGGTATGCACGATTCATAGCCCCAAACTTGTCTGCGATGCCGTTCAAAACGCTCATCATCAGAAATCGTGCGTTTCTCTTATCTTCCACCTTCGACATGCACTCGGCCATATTGAGCAGAAGCTTCGCGCTCATCGTTTGATAACTGGTGCCCGGTACTTCCACGCCATCCTCACCTGTCAGATGCCCCACGTACACCTGTACGACCCTCGAGATCTGCTTGGCGCTGAGTTTCTCTCTGACATGGTGGATCAGATCCGCCAGCATGGTATACGCTAGCGGCCGTAATGTAATATCTGCCGTCAGAGAGTCGCCGACGAGCGTGTGAGGATCTAGCAGGGGCAGAATGACAGGCAAGAACACATCCCTGAAGTTGAAATTGATAATGTGCCTGATCGCAACTAAGAGCTCCTTGCGAACAGCGGTATGCGCTCGGGGCACATCACGCAGTAAACGTACTGTCAGCTCCGGAAGCTGGGCCAGGAAGTCGGTGAGGTTTTGCGAATATGCCCGGAGTAGGTAGGCCAGAAAAGACATGGTCTTGACCTGCGCAGTGACAAGATCTCCAAATGCAACCGATTGTCCCTTGGCCTTGATCTCTCGCGCAAGTCCCGTGAAGACCATCCCATTCTGCTTTGCCTCCTCGTGCGCCTTCCTCTGCGGGCCGGCCTCCAACATCAGAGTCTGCTTGATTCGAGGCGTGAACTTCTTGACGTTGGGGCCAGCTAGATTTCGATGAGCCTGGAATATGCTCACGACTATGATGGGGCACTCCGCAACCACCTTGAAGCTGTGCATTCCCTTGACGAGCTGTCGCGTCGTTTGCGGCTCGTCCGTGGCCAGCGCGTGTGATGTGGTAGCTACCGGTGATCCTGGAGTACCACCATTGTTTGGTGTGCCCGGCGCATTACTCGTAGCAGGAATAGGCGTTGTGGACTCGAACGTGTCCTTGACCGTCTGCTCCATGCTATCGAAGATGTCGACAATGAGATCGAGGAAGGGCTGTGCCTTTTCTACCACACCTGTAGACTTGGTATGATATCTGCAGATATCCATGACAATCTTGAGGCAGAGCACTGAATTGTCCTCGTTGTCCGTCTTGACCAACTGCAGGCATTGGTCCACAATCTTCTCAGCAAAAGGCTCCATGGCGGCATTGTCCCCGGACAAGGGAAAGCGATGGATGATCTCCAACACGCATTGTCGACATCGCTGCTCGTGAGACGTGGATGTGAAGACCGGCGGGCCGGAGAGGATGCTTAGGAAAATGGGCACGAATTTCTGCAAGAAGGTTGCGTATGTCGAGGTCTGACAGAGTTGCTCCAGACCATCACGCAGCTCCGCCAGCGTCACGTATTTGGCCTTGAAGTCAAGGGAGGCGTCGGTCAGCTTGGCCTCATAAGAGTCCATAGCACGGTCGGCCATGGTCACTCGATATGGGTGCGGCCTCGAAGGCCTTCAATAGTCGATCACCTCAAAGCGGACGTTGCGGAGAGCATCGCAGGGAGGATGGTGTGTGTGCAGGTGATTCGGATCGAATTCGAAGCGGTTTCGTGGGTGAGGAGTGTCGTGACTGTGATGTCGGTATCGGTGCGATTCGTAAGGTGCTCGTGGCTCGAAGATCGATGGGCAGGGTGTTGGAAGAAGCAATAATGGCTCAAGTCAACTACTGTACAAGTACATGTAATTCTTAGTGTGCAGGACACGCGCGCAGACGGGCTGCTGTCGCTTCCAGCGCGTCTGTTCGTCTCTGCAACTTGACAAGATTCTGGTCGATGATCCGTAAATGTCGTGCGATTATGCAATACGGGCAATTGCAGTAGTGGAAGGGTGAGGTCGTTGCGTTGTGGTGTTCCTCGACTTCGGAGCTGTGAAAGCAAGTGCAAGCAAGTTCGCGAAGTTCTGAGTAGGTGGGCGAGCAAGCTGGAGAATCGCGCAGATCATTACCGTGTCGGGTCTAGTGCGCTAGTGCCTTTTCGAAGTTACAGTTAGGGCTCGAGCCGACATCCGAATAGTGTACAGATACATGTACCTCCGTAGCTTGCATACATCTACATCTTGCATGGCACGGCTTGAGGAGGTGTCGGAATGTGCATTTGGAAATACCTGTACTCATGGCTCTTCGTTTATTTGTGGCTGTCACATGTATACACTATGGTCATTAAGCAACAGAGTAATCACATGTCTGAGCGAGGGACTGAGATTCTCCTCTGCGCAAGCACACCTTTCCCCTTTCATCAGGAGTTTGCGTCCTCTGTCTTCTTCCTTTGGGTGAACGCTGAGGAAGAATTCGTCTCCAAGCCGCCATCGAATACCGCAGTCGATTGCAGTGGCCTTAGATACGCATAAGAATGCCCGCATTTCTCATCCCTTGCGGTTCTCGCGCTCCAGTGCCTTACACCGGGCCCAGTTTTCCTCGACCCAAGCGTTCACAGCGTCCGGATCTCGCAGGACATCACCTTCAAGCCAGAAATGCAGTTGTGATTCCTCATCGCTGTGACTTTCTGCCAGAATCCGGGGCTGACCATTCTCGAATCCTACCCAGCGTCGCATCGCTTTGACAATTTCATGGACCTTCTGCTTGTTTCCACCATAGTGTGCCAATACTATCGGCTTAATAAGGAAGTCAGCAGTCTGGTTGCTTATCGATTTGACAAGTTCAACGCGCATCTGCTCGAACTCTTCGCCTTTGTCGAAGAATTGGACGGCCTCATCACGCCATTGCTGTCTGCGCCGAGCAAGATTTGCTCGCCACATATCATGATCTTCGATCTCGGCACCTTCTGTTCCGACGTCCGCTGGGAGATACTCTTCGAAGAAATTTTTGATCGCGGGTCGCTTGCACTCCTTTTGCCGCTGGTTGGACGTGTCCTTTCGCTTGTATTGTAGATTGCCGACGTAGTCTGGCGTAAGCAGCCTGCAACGCGCGAGCCAAGCGTAGAAGTCGTTCATGCTACTAAATCCAGCTTGATAAATCGGTAAATTCAAGCCCAGAAACTCCATTACCTGATCAGGGTCATTAGAGAGGAAGAGCATGCCTTGCTTATCGCTGATTTGGAGCTGGACAAAACTATCTTTAGCATCATCAAGCTCCCGAAGACGCAGCATCATTCCCTTGTCGGTGACTGTGAAACCGAGATTGCTCACAATCTGGCCAAGTATACTGGAAAGGTCGCCATAGGAAGAGTAAAAGGAGTGCCAGGCAAAGAGGTCGGGCTTCACCAAGTCAATGTCGATCTGCGCATATGTCTCCTCGCTGAGCTGGCCAAAAGGCTCTGCGTTCTTGAGGACGGTGTACTTTATAGGAATTCGAGAGTGCTTTGTGCCGTCCACGGGCACGGCAAGTATGTGGAGTCCCCCGTAGGAGAGAAAGGCTGATGCACCCAGTGCGCTTGCTAGGTGCATAGGGTCGACAGGCTTGTCAGAAGCAATCATGAAATCGATGTCACCAAAATCAGTCTTTTCTGGTGCTTCTCTGAGAGTGATGACTTTACGATCCGGGAAGTAATCTTTCAGTCGCCGCAGATATGTGAGTTTGAGGTGTTCATATACCTCAGGGCTCATGCGTGGCGTTCGTAGCGTTGGCTGGCCATTCGCCGACGCGTGTGTGAAGGCTGCGCCGCCCATTGCTCGTACTGTTGCTGCTAATTCCAGTTTCTGATGGCTGTGGAAAGCAGATGAACGTGAAGCTTGTCTTCTGCATGTACTTATGCGGCTGGAATTTGATCTCACCAGGGGCGACTCAGTTCTGAGAATGCTTACCAGCGTACCAAGAGCCAAGTGCATGTCCGAAGCTCGGTTGCGGACTGGGTGATGCAAGTGCTGCCTGCCCCTTATCCTCTTTCGAGTGGAATGGTGTTTGCACTACAAAGGTGATACGCCGTTCCTGACGAGCATAACCGAGTGCCGTCGTACTAGACGACGTCAAGCGCTACTATGGGAGTGCATTGTATCGTAACCCAGGTAATGTAGAACAAAGTGTGGGTAGGAAAGTCTCTCAAAGTCTGACCAAAATATAGGGCGTCTCGAAAGCGTACGCTCTGATTGGCACAACCTTTGCGGGGGTGGGGGCGCTAAATCCTCTAGACCTCATGCGTTACCACCTTGAGAAATCAGCTGTCCTCGACAAAACGCAGAAGGAGAAGGGAGAAGAGAAGGGAAAAGGGGAAATGGAAAAGGGGAAAAGGAGAAGAGAAATGGGAAATGGGAAATGGGAAATGGGAGAGGAGAGAAGGGAAATGGGAAAAAGGAAAAAGGACAGAGAAGAATGACAAAGAGAAGGAGAAGGAGGCACGCACGCGCTACATACGTATGTGCGAGATTGGCCGACGTTCCTTACTACCAACAGGCAAGTCCGTAGGCCATATTGTTAGGTGTATGTATGTAGGAGAGGAGATAAGATATAATACCTTACCTGCACTGGTATACAGCCTCTAGGAGGAGGAGGAGGAGGAGGAGGAGGTAAGGTCCGACAAGGTTTGCGCTAGTCTCTAAAGGAAAAGAATCCGACTTCAGGCTATACTGGCCTGCTTCTATATACATAGCAGCCTTAGGAGGTAGCAGGTTACATGTACTGTACCCGACATAGTAGACTGTCTAGTACTACAGTACCGTACCGTACCGTACCGTACTTAGGCACAAGATGCAGGATAGGGACATAAGATACGTTAGGTAGGATAGCAGGGAAGCTAGAGATTACGAGTATGTAGCTACCGTGACAATCGCTTCGAAGAGAGAATACCAGGTATAGTCAGGTACTGTACATGTCCCTACCTAGGTACCTAGGTACCTTACCTACATAGGCGTTTGGAAGATTGGACTTGGCTAATAAGTAGCGGTGACCCAATGTCCTCGTTCTGGCTTCAATTTCCCGATGCTACTGTACCTTATACAAGACTGTTATTACCTTACCTAGGTACCTAGCTATGCGGCTATGGCTATATGTACCCACCAACTACCAAGGTACCTACCTGGTATGGTTGCAATCACGTCGGCAGGCTTTAATGGGCGAAACCTTCCTTGTTGTTCTACGCTTGAATTGTACCTAGTATTAGAAATAGGCACTGATAAGCATCAAGAATTGCAACCCTCAGGTCTGGTGGGTGATTCCAACCAACTCGCGTGGTCCCTGACGTTACCGTAAGGCGCGCTTTAGGTACTGAGAAGACTGTACACAGCCCCGCGACATACGTGTCGCTCGCGTTCATCGAAGAGTCTTCTGCGCTCCACGATCCATACCGTGAATCCAGCATCACTCCTCATCCTTCACTCCTCATTCTCGTCCGCCCCCCCCCCCCCGCTCCGCGCCCTCTCTACTTCTTCATCTCCCCGCTAGACGATCATCCGCCGCCCGACTGCGTTCCGTCTCCCGCATTTGATCTTCTACGATCCACGCCTCCAGTCACACTCTTCCTTCTCTCGTCTCAGGGTGTACGGCCATTCTCTAGTCAGATGTCAAAGAATATAGCATCATTAGGAGCAGTCAGATGTACGCTCCAATTGACTGCTCGCTCTCGTTCAGTACTGTGCAATTTCGTATTCCATGCCACCAGGGCCTCGTAGTTGTGGCACTTGTGCCGGCTACCAAATAGTGGCCAGTTTTCATCTCGGCCGGTCCATACCGAGGGTATGATACCGGCATCGGCCGTACACATGAGACGTTCACGGACGTTGTCAAGGCAGTGATCTACCACGCATTCGACTGTCAGACAATATTGCTCTTATCTGAAACGGGCGAGGAGATTGGAAGGTAGAAATGGACTTACTGATATGGCTTCGGCGAAATGACTCGGGTGTCAATGTGTCATTCTCAAACTTCTTGTAGTAGGCTTTGTTGAAGTATAGAGCTCTTCGCAGTTCATTCTAGCAGTGTCTCACGTTATTCCAGTGCCTCTTTCTCTCAGTGTGGGAAATGGGAACTTACCAAACAATGCACATCATGCAGTCCTTGAATGAACACGGGAAATCCATCTTCTTCCTCCAACAACGTCCCTTTAGGAGCATACACATGCTTTCGTGGGTCTAATCCGTACTCTCGACCCACGTTTCCTGGCAGCATGAAGCCCTTGTCGTGGATGCCGAGTTCGCTCCAAGCGCGGTCCACTTCTTTGCTAGGTGGAGCGGTCCATCGGCTGGTTGTATTGACCACATGGTTGCTGAAGCTGACGACGGAGAGGGAACGGTCCAGACCGGGAAACACTTTCTCGGCTGCGAGATGTCAAGTTAACAACGACGAGAAGAGATGCTCTTATGGAGTACTCACCACCTACAAAGTCCGGAGAGAACGTTCGTCTGAAATGGCTCTCGGAGTACCAGTAGGTAGAAAAGATGGATGCCAGATTTGTGAGAAGAAGGATGAGAAGATACAAGAGTTTTGCGACCGAAAGGTGCGGGGATGGAGTCGATGGTCTTTGTGAATCTTTGTGGTGGATGTACAGACCATCTTCGCTTCCCTCATCCTTTTCAGAGAGAAGGCGGTCCTCTTCTTCTTCTAGTTGGATGACTCGTACCTGTCGGAAGGCCGCTTCCATCGTCGTTGTAAATGGCGTATGTCCAAGGTATGATAGGCGTATCCGGTAGAGATGAATAGTAAATCTCGAACGATGAGATTGACTTTAGGCGGGGGAGCCAGGCCAGTCGATATCTGACCCTTCTTTCTCGCAAAGACTCTGACAGGTCCTTTCACAGAATCGCTCATCCACGCACTCACGTGCTGGACAGGGGAGTATTTCGTTATCGTGCCCTCACCTTGTACGTCGGTAAAGCCATCGCGGATTGTTACCATGGGCTCATGGAGCCCAGCAGACTAGACGCCGGGAAGCTATCGCATCAGGGAAGTCGAAGTCGGGTCCCTTGAGTTGGACATATACATATGAGTAAGCACGTGAACAGGGAGCCGTCGTAGCCATGTTAGGGCAGCTAGAGAACTATACTAGACCTGGTGGGAGTCCAGAAACTGTAAGGTGTGCTGTAGACAGGTGAATAGCAGTGTGTCTCCTATATCCAAGGCTCTGTTCAAACATGCGCTGACCTACGAAAGAGCGGATCTCAGTAGAGACTAGAGAGGCTTTCAATCAAAGCTCGTTAAAGTTTGGATGGCCACCCTGCAGGTTCCAGGTTGATAGCTAGGTATACGAGGAGTCTTCGATTGCAGGGAGTGCAGCATTCGTTCTCGATGCATCTCTCTTATGCGATACCTAGGGGAGGGGCCTGTAGCTTGGTCACTGTCGCCAGTTGTGATTCCCGCGATTGCTGTCTTCCCATAAGAGGCCTGGCGAATTGTTACCGAGCGTGTAGTATTGCAGATATGTACCGAATCACACGGTCCCATGGCCACGATAGCGGGCTGGCGTGTTTCTCTGTCGTCTCTGCCGTCTCGCCATCGGCAATATATATATATATAGGTCCGTCCGTCTTCTTTTGCACAGACACTCACTCCATTCGAATCTTCTTCACCAAGTTTAACACAACCATTATCCGGTCGCCATGCACATTCTGCGAGTGTTGTCCCTGTCCAGCCTTGTGGCTTTGGCCGCTGCTGCGCCGCTAGCGTCCAAATCTGAGATTGGTATATGCTTTTTAGCTGCTGTGCTGCAGCACCACGGTCTAATGTAGTGTAGCCGATCGCGATACCTCTGGTCACTTCATCGGCCGCAGCGTGACTCCCCTAGAGAGCGGTATGTTG
>JH792482.1:184557-229160 GCA_000291705.1 Sphaerulina populicola P02.02b
GAGAGAGAGAGAGACTACATGTATAGATTAATGTCCCCAGCGGTTTCAGGAATCGACGGCGACACAAGGCGATTGTTTGCCTGGTTTTGTTGCATCAACGACCTTTTTCTGCTCTGTGGCCATCATCACCAGCAAACAGTAGGATCTTGTTACATTGTTTGTTCTATTCGTGCCACATCACCAGCGGCCCATTCGAAGTGTTCAGATGTAGAGCTCGATCGACTCAACAAGAACTTGCTGTGCTGGTATGACTTGAGTGACACTGCAGCCTTTGTACATGCCGACCAGAAGCTCCGGAATCAAACATTAGGAGGTATGGGCGTGCTGAATCAGAGCTAACGTCGCATCGCCGAGTGGCAATGCATACGAAGCCTGCGCCTGTGAATTGTTTGCCACGGACTGGATCTTGATTGAGGTGTCTCTTCGGCCATCATGTTCGCGTTCCGAGAGGCATGGTGTGGACTTAGGGTTGAGCTATTCCTGATGTGAGGTGTGCTGATGATGAGCGTGATGCTGCTTGGGCGAGGTCCCCATGATCGCTCTGTCTCGCCGTTGCCGAGTCCGTTGTGGCCGCCGTTCTGCAACGGGGGTACCTTCTTGCCAATGCGAAAAGTGATATAGGAAAGGCCCTTGAACCTCTCTCCCTCTCTCTCTCTCTCTGTCTCTGTCCCTCAGGTGTCTCCTCTCACAATCAGTCGCATCAGCAGCTCCGTTGCATGTACCGAAGCAGATCCTACCAAGACCTGACATACATACCAGCATAGACACCATGTCGCTCACACCTATTCTCGCTCTCGCCTTCACAGCCCTAGCAAGTGCTTTGGCTGTGCCGCAAGGCACATTTCCACAGCCATTCGCCTCGAACACCTCGATCGGTTACTTCACTGGGCGGGCTTCAGCCGCAGGTTCAAATCTCGGACCAGTGCCGTCCTCCACCAACTCAGATCTTGATGGATGCGGCATCAGGACGAGTAATGGCATCATCCAAGTACGAAAGCGGTTTTGATCTTGCTTATATGCCTGTGGCTGATTCATGCTTTGCTTCCAGACCATGTACTGCATCCCCTTGATCTGTACGTATCCTCTCGTCTCAACCAGGAAGCCACTGATGGGACATTTGAGACCATACTGACTACGGGTCAACGGTATCAGGCAGCGCGATCAGTATCGGCCAGACGTCGACCGGAAGCTGCACATTCACGCTCTTTGCCGATAGTGAAACTTGCGATGTGCTCGGAAGCGGAGATTCATGGGGTTACAATAAGCACCAGATTGTCATCCCGAACGGAGAGGAACAGATTTGTATTGGGACAGGTGTTCTTGATGGAGGGAGATTCGACAAGGCGAGCGGAGTGTGGGCGTGTGGTTGACCTGTTTGCACCTTGCGGGAAGATGGCTGATCTATGGTAGGTATGTACCTATGTTTCTCAATCACTGTTTTGTATAAAAAATAAAAAATAAAATAAAAAATAAAATAAAAAATAAAATAAAATAAAAATAAAACAAAAATAAAATAAAAAGAAAAGAAAACTGCCGGGAAAGGCTGTCTCTCAACACGATGCGATGCGAGGCAACCCCTCACTGACATGCCGCGCGACTCGTGACTCGTGAGACGACGGATACACGAAGCGAAGAAGGGCCGAGTGCCCAGTTCAGTTCAGTTGGGGTGGCGTCGGCGGGGACTCGGATGCGGAGGTTATACAGAGTAGCCTGTCAGTACATAATACACGCCCCGGGCATGTATAATGTACATGTACCTGTATATGTAGTACCTTGTTAGTACGGAGGTAGTGTGGAGAG
The DNA here is from genome assembly GCA_000291705.1 of Sphaerulina populicola P02.02b. NCBI lineage: Eukaryota > Fungi > Ascomycota > Dothideomycetes > Mycosphaerellales > Mycosphaerellaceae > Sphaerulina > Sphaerulina populicola. The sequence continues at coordinate 186,358 of JH792482.1, forward strand.
AGCTTGGAGCTTTTACCTCCTACATATACCTCCTAGACCTCCTAGAGCTGAGATAGGAGGAGCTGCCGTGTTACATCATTCTTCACTTCACTGCGCCAGCCGCTTCTTCTGCAGGGATCTCCATTGCATTGTGAAGCTGAGACGAGAGAGGACAGGACGTTGCGGTGCCCGGCACATTCACTATAGTACCTACTAGGAGGTCTTCACACTTGGACCAACCACCTTGACCAGCCTCTCGCTCTCGCTCTCGCTCTTGGCTACCTCCTACAACAAAACAACCACCTCTCTCGTTCTACCTTCTACCTCTACCTTCTGCCACCTTTCCGACATCATTTGCAGACCAGACCGACTGGAGAGACCTTCTGGCAGCTGCACCAGACCGGACGAATTGAACCGAAGCATTCCAAAGGTACCCTCATCCTTCTCCTCTTCCTCCTCTTCCTCCTCCTCCTCCTCCTCCGCCTCTTCCTCCGCCTCCTCCTCCTCCTCCACCTTCCCCAGAAGAACAATGCTCCACCCCCCCCAGCACATGGCATATCGTGGAGACGACGATGAAGGTGGAGGTACCTCCTACCTCCCTCCACCTTGCCCAGATCTCCAGTCCGACGCACCTGTCTTTTCCATCCTGCTGACCAGCTGACCAGCTGCCAGTGGCCCGAACCGTCCCACTAATCCACTGCCTTTATACGACAGATCCAGATCACCTGCACCTGCCGAGCCGCACTCTTTTCTGCCTCCGTACCCTTTCGATACAATTCGCCTTTGACCTCCCCCAGTCCTTACCATCGCCACCCGCCAGCACCTTTGCGCATACACACCATGGCCGAGCAACCGCGGAGAGACGTGCACAACCATGTGCTTTTCGAGGTGGCCACCGAGGTGGCTAATCGCGTCGGTGGAATTTACAGCGTGCTAAAGTCCAAGGCGCAAGTCACCACTGCCGAGTATGGCTCGAGCTACACCCTGCTTGGTCCGCTCAACCGCGCGTCGGCAGCTGTCGAGGTGGAAGAGATCGAACCCAGAGATCCGGCCATGATAGCCACCCTCAAGAGCATGAATGAAAGAGGTATCAAGACCATGTACGGGCGATGGCTCATCGACGGCGCACCGCGAGTGCTCCTGTTCGACACGGGGACTGGCTACTACAAGCTGGACGAGTGGAAAGGCGATCTGTGGTCAACTGCTGGCATCCCCAGCCCTCCCGATGACCACGAGACCAACGAGGCTATCGTCTTTGGCTACTTGATTGCCTGGTTCCTGGGCGAGGTAAGACACCCCATCTCCATCTTTCGCTGGCAACGTCCAAGCTGATCTTTCACAGTACGTCTTCCACGAGAAGGAGCGCGCCGTTATTGCACAATTCCACGAATGGCTCGCAGGTGTCGCACTTCCTTTGTGCAAAAAGCGGAAGATCGACGTGACGACCATCTTCACCACACATGCCACACTTCTCGGGCGATACTTGTGTGCCGGATCGGTCGACTTCTACAACAACCTACAGTACTTCGACGTTGATGCTGAGGCCGGAAAGCGTGGCATCTATCACCGGTACTGCATAGAACGCGGCGCCGCTCACGCTGCAGATGTCTTCACCACTGTTAGCCATATCACGGCCTACGAGAGCGAGCATCTATTGAAGCGCAAGCCAGATGGCGTTCTGCCCAACGGACTGAACGTCAAAAAGTTCTCTGCTACCCACGAGTTCCAGAACTTGCACCAGACCAACAAGGACCGCATTACCGATTTCGTGCGCGGCCACTTCTACGGACACAACGACTTCGATCCCGAAAAGACCCTTTACTTCTTTACGGCAGGTCGCTATGAATACAGAAATAAGGGTGTTGATATGTTCATTGAGTCTCTTGCTCGTCTCAACCATCGTATGAAGGCTGCTGGCTCGGACGTGACCGTGGTAGCATTCATGATCTTCCCAGCGCAAACTCAGTCTCTCGCAGTGGAGGCTCTGAAAGGCCAAGCGGTGGTGAAGTCGCTAAAGGACACTCTTGGGCACATTGAGAAAGAGATTGGCAAGAAGCTGTTTGAAAAGTCAATTACGTGGCAGGAGGGTCAAGATCCACCGGATGAGAAGGACCTGCTCAGTGCACAGGACAAGATCATGCTGCGAAGGAGACTGTTCGCCATGAAGCGCCACACACTCCCTCCAATCGTCACACACAACTTGGTCAACGACGCCGAGGATCCCATTCTCAACCAAATGCGACGCTGCCAGCTGTTCAACCACCCTTCAGACCGCGTCAAGGTCGTCTTCCACCCAGAGTTCCTGAGCTCTGCGAACCCAGTACTGCCCATGGACTATGATGATTTCGTACGAGGCACGCACATGGGTATCTTCAGCTCATATTACGAACCCTGGGGTTATACACCAGCTGAATGCACTGTCATGGGAGTGCCATCCATCACCACGAACTTATCCGGCTTCGGTTGCTACATGGAGGAGCTCATTGAGAACGCTTCAGACTATGGCATCTACATTGTGGACCGAAGACTGAAGGGCATCGACGACAGTGTGAATCAGCTCACCGAGTACATGTATGAGTTCACAAGAAAGAGTCGGCGACAACGTATCAACCAGAGGAATCGAACCGAGCGACTTAGTGATTTGCTTGACTGGAAGAGAATGGGCATGGAATACGTCAAGGCGCGACAACTTGCACTCAGGCGAGCATACCCTGACAGCTTCGGCGAGGACGATGACGAAGTGGGTTTCTTCGATGGAACGGAGAGCATCAAGATTACCCGACCACTTTCTGCACCAGGCAGTCCGAGAGACCGCAGCGGCATGATGACACCCGGAGATTTCGCCTCGATTCAGGAAGGTCGCGAAGGTCTCAGTACGGAGGATTACATTGCGTGGAAGCTGCCAGAAGAGGTGAGTGCTTCGCATACACTATTTTCACATGAAGACAGACACATACTGACTGATGTGTTGTTCCAGGAGGATACCGAAGATTACCCGTTCCCACTCACGCTGAAGCAGAAGAGCAAAGCTGCAGCACTCGCAGCTGCAAACGATGAAAGTGGTCATGGTATGCCAACGATTAATGGCAATGGCAATGGCAATGGCGCTTGATCGCCAGTAGCGAGTCTTGGGAACTGAACATAAAAAAGTTAGCCGAAGCCTCGTTCACGAACTGAGGGTTGGGCACGCATTAGCACGACACGTACGCATGCTTCTCTGCATACCAACATGTTGAGATTGATCCTGGTCCGCAGAGACGAGAATGGATATATGCTCTTGGGAAGAGCGTCGCATGCTGTAGCATTCGGTAGCATTTGTATCATATTTAAGCGCAATGGGCTGTACTGTGTTTCTATCATGTCGCGAACATGCTGAGTACCTTGGGCAGATGGACGGGAACCAATGTTTATACTCATAACCCTTTCACATTTTCATATTAATTCTCGTGCAGGCATCAGAGTCAATGATGTCACCGCTATTGCAAATGCACAGAGGATTGTGCTACCTCCTACATGTACCTCGATATGCTGACTAAGAGCACAATGAATTATGACGGGAACATTTTCGCTCCAGACACAGAGGTACACATAGGTAGCATACCCACCTTACCTAGGTATCTATATCATAGCGCTGATATGAGTTACGGTAAGTTCTCCATGGATCCTCATGACACACCGCTGATGACAAGCAGACGCCCTGGTCGAAGCTGTCGTAGATGGGGGCTATCTACCCGAGTTCCTCCTACGGCGAGGCATTCGAAGCCAGCTACAGCAGCGTATCAACCAGATCAAGACTACGAGCCTAGCAGAAAGCTATGAGACCAAGATGAAGTATGTCGAGCTTCTACGAAGCCGACCTATAGCGATAGAGACTGCAACAGCCAATGAGCAGCACTACGAAGTCGGCACTGGCGTTTTGACTGGCATGCTTGGACCAAGAATGAAGTACAGCTCTTGCCTGTACCCGAAAGGCACCGAGACGCTTGCTCAGGCCGAGATTGCGATGCTGGAAAGCTATGTCGAGAAAGGCCAGCTGAAGGACGGCATGCGGATCTTTGATCTTGGGTAGGCAGTGACCACTTTGTCCACATTGATCTGTCTAATGTATTGAGCTAGTTGCGGCTGGGGCTCTCTATCTCTCTACCTCGCAGAGATGCTGCCCAAGTCGAAGATCACAGGCTTCTCCAACTCTCGCACTCAGAAGGAGTACATCGACGCGGAAGCCACGCGGAAAAACCTGTCGAACCTCGAAATCGTGACAGGAGACATTGCAACCTACGACTTCTCCGGAACTCCTCTCGAAGGGCAATTCGACCGCGTTCTATCGATTGAACTTTTCGAACACATGAAAAACTATGAATTACTCCTCGCCAAGGTCTCTACTCTCCTCAAACCAAGTGGCAAGCTCTTTGTCCATATCTTCGCCAACAAGTCTTCACCGTATGACTTTGAGTCTGGCTGGATGACTGACCACTTCTTCACCGGTGGCACAATGCCTTCGGCAGACCTGCTGCACTTCTTCCAGCGCCATCTCCGGTTAGAGAGGCAGTGGTGGGTGAGCGGGAAGCATTATGCAAAGACGTGTGAGGACTGGTTGACCACGATGAACGCGAATAAGAAGCAGATATGGCCACACCTCGAGGAAACGTATGGGACGCAAGAGACGGCCAAGTGGTTCTACAGATGGCAGGTGTTTTACTTGGCATGTGCAGAGTTGTTTGCGTGGAATGGTGGAGAGGAGTGGGGAGTGTGCCATTATCTGTTTGAGAAGCCTGGGACTTTGTAGGAGAGAGGGAGGGAGGTAGGAGGTAGTTGATGATGCAAATCTAGACCGAAGTTATTCGTCAAAAAGGAGGTGGCTGTTTCATTGCGCCACAAATGTGTGTCTGTCTGTGCGCCTGTGTGTCTGTGCTTGTGCCTCATGACCCACAACAGCTCGCCCTACCTCCTGTTCCCGTCATCTACCATACCACAATCTACCAACAACATACAACTGCTTTGGAAAGAGACACCTTGGAAGCCTGTCCGTCGTTCGTCCCCCTACAGACCGCGTATTAGCATGGTCCGAAACGCCGCCTCGATGCAGTCACTCCGTAGCAACCTCCCAGACCGCAGCGTCCAACAAGCAGCCGACTCCGCCCAGCCTTCCGTTCACGAGGAAGCCGAACAGCTCGGTCAAGACTACTTGCCGTCTATAGCGTCGTGGAAGGACCCACGCGATGTGTTTCAACTGCCCCAGTCTCGATATTCTGCAAATGTCACACGGAATCCTGTGCACGATCTACAGGAGCAGTGGCACCAACTCCAGCGGATGGCTCCGATGATGCAGCAGAAACGAATGCAGGAGAGACATGAAGGGCAGGCAAGACGTCAAGAAAGGGAAGAAGCGCGAGGAAGACCGCAACAATGCCAGGCACGGCAGGGTTCCAGCTCACAGCTTCATCAAGCGGATGATTCTATGAGTGCCGCCCAGGAGAACTCTTTCATGGATCCGATGCACGAGCAGCGGAACAAGAAACAACTGCTCATGGCAAGGCAGGAGCAGGCCAATGTGATGCACCACAACAATGTCTCTAGAAGCAACCTCAACCATGAGCTTGCGCAGATGGAAAATGTCAACCGCTTCATTGAGGCCATGGATCGTGCGCTACAGGATGCCACTATTCACGCACCGCGCTTCAGACAGGCCACACGCGAAAACGCGGCGGCGTATACAAAGCCCTTTTGCGATTTCTTGACTGATAATCCAACCGTGTTCCATGCCGTGGACGCTTTGAAGAAGCAGCTCAAAGACGCAGGTTTCACCGAGATTTCCGAGAGGGACACTTGGAAGATTGAGTGTTCGGGCAAGTAAGTAGAAGCAATTTTTCTCGAGGCATGACCTGGTCTCAGTTTCTGAGAAGCTCGCTGACTGTAGTCATGTTATTTTAGGTACTTTGTCGAACGAAACGGCTCTTCGATGATTGCTTTTGTCGTCGGCGCCAACTATCAGCCTGGAAATGGTGCCGCGATTCTAGCTGGACACGTCGATGCTCTCACAGCTAAGCTCAAGCCTGTCAGTCAAGTGCCTAACAAGGCAGGCTACCTTCAGCTCGGCGTGGCCCCGTACGCAGGTGGCTTGGGCAGGACGTGGTGGGATCGTGATTTGGGCATTGGCGGCCGAGTACACATCAAGGAGGGCGGAAAGATTGTAACCAAGCTTGTGAAGCTGGATTGGCCAATTGCCAAGATTCCATCCCTTGCCGAACACTTTGGCGCTCCTGCAGCGGAGCCATTCATCAACCCCAACAAGGAGACGCGCATGGTACCCATCATTGGCCTGGACACTGCTGATGAGCGGGCCACTGCTCCTCTCGCGCCTGTAGATCCTTTCGCACGACCATCACTCCTATGCAGCGGCAGCCCCGTTCACAGCTTCGTCCAGACCCAGCCACCTGCATTGGTCAAGGCCATTGGAAATGCTCTTGGCCTTAACAGCGCTGACACTCATAACATCGTCAACTGGGAGCTGGAGCTCTTCGATGTGCAGCCAGCCACTGTAATCGGTCTGAACAAAGAACTTATATCCGCCGGCCGCATAGATGACAAGCTATGCTCATGGGCGGCGCTGCAGGCTCTGATTGAGAGTCAAGCGTCTGACACCGAACACAGCTCTCTGATCAAGGTGGTCGGTCTCTTCGATGACGAGGAAATTGGTTCTCTACTACGACAAGGCGCCAAGGGCAACTTCCTTCCTATCACCCTTGAGCGTGCCATTGGCGCTCTGTGCGGTCATACCCCAGACTCAGACGTGATGGGCAGAACTTATGCCAATTCCTTCATGGTGTCCTCGGACGTCTCACATGCGGTCAATCCAAACTTCACAGAGGTCTATCTGGCTAACCACGCCCCCCATCTGAATGTCGGTATCGCAATTGCAGCCGACTCAAATGGCCACATGACTACAGACTCTGTTTCGACCACCATTCTCAAGCGCTGCGCGGACATGGTTGGTGCGCAGCTCCAAGTTTTCCAAATCAGGAACGATAGCCGCTCAGGTGGCACAGTCGGTCCCATGCTCTCTTCTGCACTGGGCATTCGTGCCATTGACGCTGGTCTTCCGCAGCTGAGTATGCACTCGATTAGGGCAACGACAGGAGCACTCGACCCGGGCCTCGGTGTTTTGATGTTTGCTGGATTCCTTAACGGATTTGAGGCGGTAGACAAGGAGTTGCAAGAGTAGTAGCCTGGAGAATGAAGCCTGTGTAGGCTGGAGGTTATAAGTAGCAGCAATTCACGATGAATGTAGCACCAAGTTTGAATAAGCTACCTCTCAACAAGCACACCTTCTTGATGCAGTATGCAGGTATGAAGCAAAAGGGCGTCAAGAGAGATGTATAAGATATGCGATGATTCGTGTGAACCGAGGAAAGAAATTGTCAAAACTACACTAGTAGGTCCCGTGCATAATGGCAATTCGACCTCCATCGATGACTTGGATGTTTCCATTCACGTACGCGCCCGCAGCGGAGGCGAGATAGAGCACTGTACCTGCCATATCGGCCGGTGAACCTAAAAGGAGGAGGAGGAGGAGGAGGAGGAGAAGCATTAGTGAAAGAAGACGAAAAAAGAGAAAAAAAGAGAAGAAAAAAAAAGAAACATACCAATTCTCTGCGCGGGAATGAAACTCGATGCAAACGCCCCTTCAACACAAGGATCATGATTCAGCGGAGTACCACCATGAGCAATCAAATCCGCCGCCAAATCCGACGGAAACAACCCGGGCGCCAGCGCATTCACTCGAATAGCATACGGCACCAACGCGCCCGCCAAGCCCTTGACCAGATGAGTCGTCGCAGCTTTCGTCAACGGGTAGGCTCCCACGCCCTGGGGATTGCGCAAATAGCCGGCAATACTACTCGTGACGAGAATCTGACTCTGGCGGCCTGTGCAATTCCCCGCGCGATTGCCGGCGTCGAGGAGCGGCAGAAAGGCAAATGCTGTAAACGCTACGGCGGTCGTGTTGGTGGCGAAACTGGAATTCCAAACTGAGGCGCCTTGCGCGAAGGCTCGGGTGGTGTATTCTGCTACGCTGACGTGTGCGGCGTTGGCGATGGGAGGGGAGTAGACTCCGCTGTTGCAGATGAGGAGGTTGATGAAGCCGACTTCAAGCTGGATTGTAGAGGACATGGTTTGCAGACTTTGCGGGTCGGTGACGTCTCCTACGACCGGTATCACTTGTCCGGGAGTTCCTCCTGTCTCGAGAACGGCCGCTTCGAGCTTTTCTTGGCGTCGTCCGATGATGTAGATTTTTGCTGCGCCGTTGCTCGCGAAGGCTTTGGTCATCATGAGACCGATGCCCGTCTGTGTTGTTGTTGTTGTTGTTGTTGGTTAGCTACCTAGGCTAGCCAGCCTGTACGGGAGTTGCTGCTACTTACGCCTCCTCCGGTGATGACTACGACCATTCCCTCTACGCTGAAGAGCTTGCTGGGGTCGGTAGTGTAGGGATCCATTGTGTGGTATTTTGTCTTGGGGATGTCAGTTGCGAGAGTTGCGAGTGAGGTTGATGTACCACTTGTAGAAGTAAATATGCGGGACTGGAACTGGGTGAGTGTTGTGATGTCTTTGGGTTCCACTACGCAACCACGCATATGTACATGTAGCTAGGAGGTAGATAAGGCGAGATCTTGTGAATCTTGGCAACTTTCGACGAGTATTGTGAGTGACTACTATAGACTAAGTCGAATCATTCACTCGTAATCGGACTTAGTCATCCAGCTGATATTACTAAGCCTGATACGCAGCAATAGCATCATCCGCATCATAGACTATCCCAATCAGTGTCGACGACGGGAATGAAATCAAGCTTCCAAGGTGAACGATAACGACAACTCCCAGCACTAAAGTAATCACTTCAAAGTCAATTCATTCTTCCGAGACAGCAATCCCACAATCTCCATCCTCAATAGCAATCTTCATGTGTTCGAGATCTGCACCTCTCTGTTTCAGGACAAAGGCGAGAGTCTCCGAGAAGGTCTCGCCATTATCGACAAACCAATCCCCGAGCCCACGCACATGAACTTCGACTTGCGATTTCAGACGACAATGGTCGCGCAAGTACAAGATCTGCTCGGGATCGAGCTTCAGCATGTCTTCGACGACGTAATAGTGCGAGATGTCATCGCCCCAGCCCTCTGCGCCGGGCTCATGCCAGCGAGACGGCGCGAGCGGTGATTGGAATCGCGAAGAGCCAATGTGGGAATTGTGGTACCAGGCGTCTGGCACAAACGGCGGAGGCGCAGGCGCAGGCGCAGAAGGGTAGTTGAGATGATGAATGTTGAACAACAGCTGTTGGTTGCTGTCGGGAAAGCGCTTGGAGAACTTTTGTCTGATTTTGCCGTTGGAGGGACACACGTTGTTGGCGATCACGTCGCGGAGGATGAGATGCACGTCGAGCATGTCGGCCAGCTCAGCAGTCGTCCAGTTGTGCAGGAGAGCAGCTCGGAGTCGCACGACCTCGGGCAGACTGCGGCACGTGCGGACATGCGCAGATGTGTGAAAGGCTTTATCAAAGAGCCACAGACGATATATGGCACGCCTCAAGTTGTATTTCTCCTGACTGTTCAACACGCGGCGATTGGTGTGGTTTGTCTTCCACTTTTTGAATGAATACATCTCTTCGTAGCGCTGAGCTACACGTCCCGCTTTGACAATCTGGCGAATCAACGCCTCGGATATGGGTACGTTGCGCTGGACGTGCGCTGGTTGAGATGCGTTCTGAGTCAACAGCTGGATAATGTCCTGAATGGGGCCCAGCTCGGCATTGGCAGCTTCTTGCAATATGAGCAGCTTTTTGGAGGAATGGTAGGCGCTGTGGAATCGATGGCAAGTCGAAGCGAGCGAAATGGCGGATGTTATGCTGGGTAGAGAGAGAAAGATGGTGGATAGCAACTCGTTCGGCAGAGCGTCGAAATGCATCGTTGCGAAGGGTCGACAATAAGCAACTTGGGTGCAATTAGATATCTAGAGCTTCGGCGCTGATGCTAGGGTCCTTTTGATCTCGTAGTGCAGGGTGTTGATAGCTTGATGTTAGTCTTCTGGGATACCAGACGACTTCAAGGAGCTCGTCTGGCGCGGTGAGGGTATGAGTTAGGAGACGATGACCCCAAACTCAATGGGGCTATGGAAAGAGGATAGCAAGCATCCAGAGGCGACATTATCGGGCATTGATGCCGGCCCACGAAGGGCACTCGGGCTGTTGGTCTGCATGTTGGATGATGTGAAGAGAAGAAGAGGAAGAGGAAGAGGAAAAAGAAGAAAAGGAGAGTTTGAAGAGGGAAACGAGAAAGTGGTTTTGTCAATAGCCTCACAGCATCCACTAGCGTAGAGCACGAGCCAGGTGCCAGGGGATCTCTCCCCTCATCATCATCGTCTACCGTCGGGGACTCGGGGGAAATATCAATTCACTTCCGCCTCGGTCTGCTTTCAGTTTTCAGGTGCTTTTTTTGTACATTTGCCATGGACACAGGGCACTACAACTGCAGAGACTACTACATTTCACCACCACCACCACCACCACCACCACACTTTGCCCCGACCACCATCGCCACCACCACCACCACCACCATTGCCAACACTTCCACCACCACCACTACCACCATCGCCCCTCGCTCGCCACTCCTCTTTCGCCATGAGAGCTTCGACGAACTGGAGCGACGGTCTCGCAGTCCATTAAAAGCCAGCAGGTTTCCCTTTCTGAGGCTGCCTCGGGAGATAAGAGAGCACATATACAGTCATCTGCTGCCACGCACGATTGAGCACTCCAAGCCCAATCCATTGGCCCAGCATGCCCGCAACTTCTCTGCCGTCAAGAAGCGCTTCACTCGTGGAATGATGGTTCCGCAGAGCGACACAGCTTATTCCAGGGCAGCGCACATTGTCTGGCAAAAGGGCAATATCCGCCTGCTGTCCGTGTGTCGACAAATACATGATGAATGTGCAGGTATGCTGTATGGAGACAACACATTTCTTCTCTTCATTACATATCTCAGTGTCTCGTTCCGCTTCAACTGGCTGCTGCTCTCTGGAATGACTCCGCAAAGAAAATATCACTTTTTGGAACTCTTGCCTGCGAGGTATCTGAAACTTGTCAAACGTGTCGTTGTCAACCTCGACCACGTCGACTCGTACACGGGCATGATCAAGTACAATGTGAGCGGCAAAGGTCTGACTCATGGACTACGAAAACAAGTCCAACGCCTCGTCAATGCATTGAGTCCTCCACCTCCACTTTTACCTGCACCTGGGATCAAGTCCGAAAACGAGGATGAACGGGCAGCAGCACTTGACCACCAGCACCACCACCAGCAAGACAGGCGACTAGCCAAGGTCGCCATCCGGGTCGTGAATGGAAATGCAATTCTAGACCAAGCCAAGAGCGACATGATCCGAAAGCGCGCAGACCGCACACGACCGGTCAACGAAGATGTCGAGGAGATGCTCGAGCCCTTTGGCGAGTTGCGAGGAGTGCGCGACGTGGAAATTTCGGGCGCGGTGACTGACGCTTTTGCGCAACATCTTCGCGCGACTATGATGGACGCTACGACGAACAAGACCGATGCGACGACAGTGAAGAAGCTGGTGGCGCGCTGCTTGCACGACTTGGCTTTGCACCCTTCGCTCGATCCTCGGTCGGAAATTTATGTGAATGGACATGAGATATGATGATGATGATGATGATGCTTGACGACAGTAGAGAGAATGAATTTATGAAATACGTAAAAACTTTGCACGGCAACAGTTTTGTCGCATTGTGAAATTATTTCATTTTCTTTTTTTTTCTTTTTTTTTCCAGATGATACATTCAAGGCATCCATTCAATAGCACAACAGCCAAAAAAAAAGAGCCACCATATATATCGTCTTGGAGTGTGTGTGTGAGACACGACATAGCAAGTGCGAAAATCGAATCAGCCCTCGTTGGCTTTCACATGATCAGCCTCAACATGCGTGACACTCTTCTTCCTCTTCGTCTCATCGGCCACGTCAGTGAAGCTGACATTCCTCCCCGCCTTCTGCAAGGCATCGACTTCCAAAAAACTGACTTCGGGGCGGAATTGGGTGCTGAGCCAGGCTTTGTCGACGCGGCCGTACAGTTCGTCGACTTGTTCCAGAGAGAGCCCTTTGGTTTCGTAGATGAAGAACCAGACGAATGCGATGCAGACGAAGCAGAAACTTCATTGTGGTTAGTTTGAGGGGGTGTGTGTGTATAAAGATAGGGGGGGGGGGGGGGTTGCTTACCTGCCCCAGATGAAAAAGACTTTGGATTGGAGATCTGCGTGCTCTTCATTGACCATGTAAGGTGTCGCATATGCCTGGACGCGCGAGATTAGATGTGTCACTAGAAGTGAAGTTGACGGAAGGAAGTAAAGTAACAGGTACAGGTAGGTATGTACTTACAATTGCAAAGTTGAGCAACCTGCAAAGCGAAGCGAAGAGAAAGAAAAAACAAAAGGTTAGCAAAATCGTCCTTTTTGGGGGGAAACATCATTAATGCAGAGTACTAGTGTGTGTGTGTGTTTCATACCAGTTTGTTGCAGTAGTCATGGACAAACACTTTGCTCGGACATTCAACGAGTACAATTCACCCGTGACGACCCACGCCACCGGTCCCCACGAACACGCGAAGAAGAAAATATCTAGAAGGAAGAAAAAAGAAAGGATCCCCCCCTTTTTGTCAGCATCGCATCATCAATCAGGAAGAAGAATAATAATAATAAGTTTTCTTTTTCTTTTTTTTTCCGGGGGGTAAGAGGGAAAGAATCCAACACATACAAATACAAACAAACGCAATCGCAGCGCGCTGGGCCTCAATATTATCCGCCGAGGCCGCCGTGCCCGTAATAGCGACAATGAATTGCGCAGCGCACATTCCAATGGCTCCGAACAAGAGCAACCCTCGCCGGCCCATTTTCTCCACCAGATAGAGACCGGGGAGAGTGGAGACGACGTTGACGACGTTGGTGATGACTTGAATCGTGAATCCACCGGCTTCGAATCCGGCGTTTTCGAAGTATTGGGTTCCGTAATAGAACTGTATATATCGATTGAATTATTCGTTGTTAGTCGGTATACTGGAGCGGAGAGGGGGGATAAAAAATTGAAATAATGGAAGGGAGGGAAGGAGAGGAGGGGAGAGGAGAGGAGAGGAGAGGAGAGAGGAGAGGAGAGGAGAGAAGAAAGAAAAAAAATCCGCATACGATGAAGTTGACACCGCTGAGTTGCTGTAGTCCCTGCAGTGCACATCCCGTCGCTAGACGTTTGCCGATGGAGCCTTTGAAGCAGTCCACGTAGGAAGCCTTGCCCAAGCTCAACTCATATGTGTGGTTAGCCTGGATCTCGGCGAGTTCCTCGATGACGGCAGGGTGGTCTCCGGGGAGGCGTCGCAGCTTGGACAGCGCAGCAACGGCTTTGTCGTGTTTGTCCTGTTTGATTAAGAAGCGAGGTGTCTCTGGCAGGAAAATCAATCCGACGACGATGATGATGCTCCACGCAAACTGCACCGCGATGGGAATGCGGTAGCTTCCCGAGTCGTTGCGATCCTTGGTGGAGTAGTTCACAATGGCGGCGAGGAAGAGACCCTGAAGGTAGGTGAGTGTGAGTGTGACCGTAGTAGGGAGACGATGCCAAAGAAGGGTTCAGTTCACTCACAATGGTAATTGCCCATTGGTAAGCACCAACGATAGTACCTCTGATCCACGCGGGAGCAGTTTCCGATTGATACAGAGGAACCATGGCAGATAGGAGACCGACGCCAAAGCCGGCAAAGAAGCGTCCTGCGATGAGTAGTGGCTGATCGGTGGAGATGGTCTGAAGGATGACGCCCAGGTTGAAGACGATTCCAGCAGAGAACATCAGACCGAGTCGACGTCCGATCAGATCTGCCACGGGAGCAGCTGTCAGAGCACCGAAAAAGGTGCCAGCGGAGAGGATGGAGACGATCAACGAGTCCTGAGAAGAAGTGATGCCCTCGTTGCCTTCTGTGCGGAATTCTTGGATCCAGTAAGGCATCGCCAAGATGCCTGAGATGGTGCCCGTCTATTATGATCATGGTAATATATACATACCAACACACCAGTCAGTCTCAGGTCTCATCAACGCCATGGGGCTGGGCTCAACGAACGTCATAACCGAAAAGCACTGCGGATGGAAGAAAGAAACAAACATCAGTCACATGAGTCTCGAAAAGCAGTCTTCATCACTCGATATCCTCTCACCTCCACCAAACGCCACAAAAAGACCAATCACAATGGCAGGCCATGTTTTCCCAGGCACGTCTGCCGGCTTCTGGATGCCAAGACCCATGATGGTGCTTTGAATCTCGACAACAAGGAGGTGGTCGGTCGTGGGGATGAAAAAGGGGGGGGGAAAAAGGAAAAAAATGAATTCAATCGTGTGAGAAAGAAAAGACAAAAAAAAGAGAACACGAAGATGGCCCTATTAACCACAGTGACACCTCCGAACTACTTGCAAAATTTCTTTCACGGGCCTACGCAGAAGTTCAATGTGCCACGTGAGGCCTCTAAAGGTATGCCGAGCCTACTGGAGTCTGGAGGAGCGATCGATCCCTGCATGCTCGTGCCATATCTCCAGATTTTGCATGGTGTTGCAGCCCACCATCTCCAGTTCCGCAGTACTGCCATTGTACATACCTAGTCACACTGCAAAAGCCGGGGTGGCGCCAAGTGGCTATACCACACCGTAGTGCCTGGGCAATGTTGGCATCGTTTGATCGATTCGCAGACGCAGAGCAAGGGGACGAGGCCGCATCACGTCAGTTCACAAGGGCCGATCCTGACGAGCACCGCGACAGTAGGAATATCCATCACCTGGCCTGTCATGGACGTCTGTTCATAATAGGAGGTAGTCCTCGAACAGAGTGTGACACAACATGGCGAGTACCAAACGATTGGAGTCAACACAATCCCCTAAATTGTTTCACAGACCGACAGTTGCCTCGAAATGCCCAAAACAAACGATGCGCGAGCGTCGCATTGTTTGGTCGTCGGATTATGCCTCACACCGGACACCTCGAGTCTTTCACAAGGCCTTTCCTGAGTGACTGCCGAACCGACTCTGAGAGACCCGGATGCTACCCTACTGGAGACGGACAGCCTGCAACTGTGGACTACTGCCGGTGTTAGTATCCTCTCGAGACACGCAGATCCAGCCCCGAGCAGGAGAAGCTCGCAAAGAACTTCGAAGACTCACATCAGAATCTCAAACTCGTCCCACTTGCTCAGCGCTTGGTCGGATCGGCGATACGGTGTCAAGAGATCGCCAACCAATGCTCGCGCGCGTCGCCCTTCTGTCAGACGAAGCATCGGCTTGGATGTCGCAAACGACGAGTCAAAAACAAGCAGGTTCCGCGAACCGTCCTTGCGTCTCTCGATGCCGATGATGGTCATGGAGTGCCCAAAGCGCTGGAAGTAGATTGGAGGCAGATGGGTGATGTGAGATGTGCCGACTCTCTCTGCAGTGTCCATGCCGCTCATGTAAAATGCCTCAATATAGTCCAGAAGGCCTTCCACCCCCGACTTCTCGTGCTCGTCCTCGCCATCCTTGAACGTGAGAGCGTCAACTTTGACGCCGATTTGTGTGAAGAAGGCCAACGCCTCTGTAGTGCCAATCCACTTGCGAGTGTTGAGGATGCCCCCCGTCTGAACTTTGTCATATGCACAGATTCCGTTTTGCCAGGCGTCCTCGATGATGCTCTGCATCTCAATGACATGCGGCATGCTCTGAGGTCCCTCTCGGTCCACATGCTGGATGTAGGTCAGAACGACCTGGCTCGACCAGAAGCCGCAGAAATTGCCGTCGCATTCAATCTTGTACACGTGCTTCGTGCTGGGATGGCAGAGATATGTTGCCGCTGTATTCGCCTCGAGCGCGCAAAGATCTGCGATGGCTCGCGGAAGGCCGCACGTTTCATTGGGCACAGTGCGATGCGTGTACAGCTTTCCATCGCTGCCGATACGTTGCGTGGATCGAGCTTCGGCGCCGTAGATGAGGGCTTTGCGCACTCCGGACGGCATGCTCTTCTCGTAAGCATGTGGACCAAGCTCGCGCTTCCCAAGGCGTCCAGGATTCTGCGGCGCCTGTAGTGCTCTGAGATTGGAGCGAGTGAGCGCCATTGAGGTGCCGGAGAAGTAGCTCAACAAACTACTCGCAGTTGATCGTCGCTCATCTTTGGCCTGAGAAATGGGGGAGCGATGAGCAGAAGAGGATTCCTCCCCCCTCTCCTTGTTCTTAGACCGCTGTTCCTCAAGTCTAGCGTTGCACTGCTCGGATCGCTCGCGGCCTGTTGATGTGCGCAGTGGTGGACTTCTCCGTGGTGGCAGTGGCGGAGCCGGCTCGCCGTTGTCCATGTCGGAGAGCTCGGCAGCAGCATGGAAGTTGAGGTGTTCATCGATAGCAGATAGCTGAATGTACTCTCCGCACCCTCGCCGGGTACACTTGGTCCAGAGATCATCCGGCATCAACTGACTGCTGAGCAAAGCATGGCTTCCGTGGGCAGACGTGGACGCCTCGCCCCGTTGAGGGACGAACGGTGAGTCTTCAGTATGGAACTCTTCGATGTGCAGCTGAATGATGTACTCGTCGCCCTGGATGGAGTCGCAGAAAGGGCAGCGCACGTGAGTCATGTTGTTGTTGTTGTCGTCGTGCTGTTTGAAGCTCGGAGATGCAAATGCGCATAGTGGTGTTGTTGGTGGTGGTGGTGGTGGTGGTGTTGCTGCTGCTGCTGTTGTTGTTGTTGTTATTGTTATTGTTGTTGTTTGTGTCAAGATGTACTGTTTGCTGTCAAGAAAAGATGCTCAGTTCGTCAGTTCGTCAGTCGTCAATCGTCAACAGGTGTCCGAGAAGTCCATTTAGGCTGCCGTGAATCGCCACGGAGGCCGCGTCGCTCTATTCTTGTCATAGAACTACTGCCCCGTCCACCCGGGCCCCGGCGCTCTAATTCCCCCTGTAGCTGTAGCGGCGGTGAACTACGTAGGTTGATGCCTCAGGCCAAGGGAGTCGTTAGGGCTTCTCAGATGGTGTTGTCATTTTTCATGTTGACTCTCAAACTACTTCTCTTACAAAATGGCGATCAACGTTGACCAACTACCACTCCTCCACCTCCCCCTCCCCCTCCCCCTCCACCACCAACATGGCGACGGTGATTCTCGGTGCGCAGTGGGGTGACGAAGGCAAAGGAAAGATCGTCGATGTGATTGCACAGAATGGCATCCAGCTGTGCTGCCGAGCCCAGGGCGGCCACAATGCCGGACACACCATTGTGAAGGGGGGCAAGAAGTTTGACGTGCACATTCTGCGTGAGTGCATGACTTGTGCCAGGCAGGGGCTACGCGATCACAAACTGACACTGCTGTAGCTTCGGGAGTCTTGACCGACGGCTGTGTCAACCTCGTGGGCACGGGCTGCGTGGTCTACGTGCCAAACTTTTTCAAGGAAATCGAGCAGCTTGAAAAGGAGGGAATAGACACCAAAGACCGCATCCTCGTCAGCGACCGATGCCACGTGGATCTCGACCTTCACACCCGAGTCGACGGCTTGGAAGAGGTCGAGCTCGGCAAGGCAAACATTGGCACGACCGGTAAGGGCATTGGCCCAACCTACTCTACCAAGGCTACTCGCAGTGGCATTCACATGGCCGAAGTCTTTAACAAGGAGACCTTTGACTTCAAAGTCCGGCATCTCTACAATGGATACAAGAAGCGATATGGCGATCTGCTGCAATATGACCCAGAGGAAGAGATCACACGATTTGACAAATACCGTGAGCAGCTCAAGCCCTACGTGGTGGATCAGGTGCCGTTGATCGAGTCTGCTGTCAAGGGCAATGTCAAGATGCTCGTGGAGGGCAGCCAAGCTGCAATGCTGGATATCGATAACGGCACCTACCCATTCGTCACGTCGTCCAACACCGGCCTCGGCGGTGTGATGACAGGACTACATCTGAGTCCTCGCAAGATTGACGAAGTCATTGGTGTTGTCAAAGCATACACGACCCGCGTGGGGTCAGGACCGTTCCCAACGGAGCTTCAGAACGAGATTGGAGACAAGCTTGTGGACATTGGCAAGGAGTATGGTGTCACTACCGGCAGACGCCGACGCTGCGGTTGGTTGGACCTGGTCGTGGTCAAGTTCTCTCACGCCATCAATTGGTACGACGCCATCAACCTGACAAAGTTGGATATTCTCGACGACTTTGACGAAATCAAGGTGGCTACGGAATACCACCACAGCGGTGTCAAGCTCAACTCTTTCCCGGCCGACCTGACCATCCTCGAGAACATCGACATCACATACGTGACCTTTCCGGGATGGAAGAGCAACACGGTCGGCATCAAGGATTGGAACAAGCTTCCCGAGAACGCCCGCAAGTATGTGGAGTTTATCGAGGAGTTTTCAGGCATCCGCGTCAAGTACATTGGCACCGGACCTGGTAACGAGAACATGATTGTGCGGTAGTAGTGTGCGTGTGTGTGTGTGCGTGTGGGTGCTGCAGCACTGTCACATGATTGACACCAAATGAGATACAGAACACGACCACTCACGTTGGAACACGACGAAAGCCTTTGGAGAGGCGAGAGTATAGCCATTCGACACTCCATGAAAATTCACTTTTTCCACTGCAATATCCTCCACCCTCTCCTTTTATTCGTGCTCGAGTGCTGGCAAAGATCATGGCCTCAAGTGAAGAATGATGGGGCTCACTTTTCCTTTTTCGATGTGAGTGTGTGTGCCGAGCGCTGATCAGCCCCATCTACTAGCGAATAATTCAGAATTCGCGCCTCTTTTCTGATTCCAACATGTTCCCCCATCCAGAACATGGCGCAGGATGTGTCACAAGAGCTGTAGGTAGGTATGTTTGAGAGTAAGGTACCTTCAAGTAAGCATGCCTCTACTCCTCCTTCGCACCGCCACGGCCAGCCTTCTCCGCAGCCTCAATGCTCTTCTTATCCGTCTTGATGTCACCAGCACCCTGGTTCAAAGCACCCATCATGCCCGCAGCCGCCTTCCATGGCCTCTTCAGATCGCCCGAAGCGGGCTGGCCCAGCAGATGTACCTTGACTAGGTTTCCCTCGAATGCGCCCTTCAGTGGGATGATGGATTGGATCAGGAGGGGGTTGGTGTACTTGAAGTACAAGTGCATCACGGCCATCATGCCCAGACCCATGAGCTGCGACTTGAACAGTCCCTTTAGTTGTTGCTGGTCGTAGGCGTGGACGGTCGTCGTCACGGCTTTGGGCTCTTCGGTGCTGCCCATGGGTGCGGGCTCGACGTATTTGAGGACGGTCATGTCTGCGGCCAATCACGCCAAAGGTCAGTTCATGCCCTCGCCTTGTTTTTTCTTTTTTTCTTTTTTCTTTTTCTCTCCACCACCTCCTCCTTCTCCCTCCTAGCTCTTCCACACACGTCGCGTCAAAGGGCGGGGTGTGGCAACCACATATAGAAGACATGCACGTACCTTTCTTCTTGTCAATCTGCATCTTGACATACATGTACACGGCGAAGATGATGATGTTGCTGACAATGTAGAGTCCGCGCACGCCCATGAGGACTTGAGGGTCTTCAAAGGGAATTTTCTTCGACGCTTGCATCATCACGAGGATGATGACGAGGTTGGTGCTGTTGTCTCCATATCAGTTCAGTGGTCCATGACGGATTTCGCGAAGCGCAACGAGTGTCGCGTGCGGCGGCGGCGGCGGGGGGAGGGGAAGACCGACATTTGCGGATTCATGGTGGCGGCAGTATTGAGTTGTCGAGCGCGGCGTGCGAGGAGGTGGTTGGTGGTAGTGGAAGGGAGGTAGTTCTCGCAAGATGGAGGAAGAGTCGAGGGAGTGGGCAGTGAGGGCAGTGGGAGTGTAATTAAAATGGTTGGACGTTCGTGTCTTCTAACTGGGTCTGACCAATCAAATTCGCAGCACGCTAGTCCATGACCTCCGAGCTGCCCGCCTATAACCACGTCCACGCCTGGCCCTACCAAGTTCCTTTTCGTCCTTTTAGAGCATTTGCCATTAATGATTAAGTAATTGCTGACCTTCCGTCCATGGATAACAGCGGTCATCGTGGTCATCCTGACCTGAACCAAAGGCGCGACCTCGTATACTCCAGTTGCTTCACGTTCGCGCCATGGACGTATGTATCTTCTTGATATTGCGGCTTCTTGATCCCGCCCATGGACGCAAGCGGAACCACACTTTACTGCTACGGTACAATTTCTCGGCGAGCCAGGAGTCTGAATGCAGCGCTGGAAAGTAAATCTCGGTCATTTGGCCACCTTTTAGAGCCCGATCTTCTGGGGAGAAATGGAACTGGATGTAATGACTGCCCCAGTGCGGACATGACCAATTCTGGTAGCTGGGTAGCGTTAATCTTATGCCCGATTTTCTAGGGAGAAATGGAACTGGATGTAATGACTGCCCCAGTGTAGACACGACCAATTCTGGTAGCTAGGTAGCTTTGATCTTATGCCCGTCTCCTGTTCCTCGAGCGTCTTTCTATACTCGATCTTGCTTGTTCTTCGAGGATAGGTACCTTAGTAGTCAGTTGAATGCCTTGGCGAGCATGTCTACTATGCGGATATTGGTCGAGAGGAGTACTCCGTGTAACGGCAGACCAGCTCGGTTATACATATGTACCTACTCACCTACTGTCGTACTGCCACAGAAGTCTACCAGTAGAACTACCTCCCTCCGTACATGTACATACTCGTGCGGACCGAATGATACTGCAGGGTGGTGTGCTGCCGGGAGACACTTTGCAACACCGCTCTCAACAAGTGACGATCGTCTACTGGATAAGGCCTCAGCGACCATGCCAAGTCCTCTCATGGCAAGCTCATACATATCGCTGCTTGCCCAATGCTCGCTAAGGCACGCAAGAGGTTCGAAGCATGCGACAAGACTTGAGCCGTATCCATAATAATGACGATGGCTGCACAGGCAGAGTTTCGGGTTCCTCGAAAGAGATTTATGCCGAGCCTCAACCAGGGACAGCCGTCGTGACGCGAGCGAATGAGCGTCTTGGTCTTCAACAACTTCACCTTGCGTCTTCATCCTTTTTTCATCCACTTTTCTTCCCATCCAGGGATCCATTCACAAGTACGGGGCGGGCATCTCGCGGGGGCGGCTTTTCTCCAAAGGTGGCACAGGCCACAGGGCCATGTGCGGCGGACCCTCCATCGGTGTGGGCGATATGGGGATTCAGGACGCACGGCGACGAGTCGACGACTGATAATGCCCGTTCATGCTATTACTGTGGATAGTCTGACGTAGCGGCATCTTCTGCTCTCCACCCAACTGCCCTCCATGGCTAGGAGGTACATACAGAGAGAAGAGAGGGTGAGTACCGGACATCTCTAGCGACCACCGCGCCGTCTGCGAATGCCTGTCCATGTGCTCTCGCTGCTCTGTGACTCTGTGTGCGACGAGTCCAAGTGGAGCCCTGGAAGTCACCATGGAGTGCATTTCCTGGCACTTTCAAAAGAAAGCCCTTTTCCCCCCTTCTCTGCTGATGATGATCATCTTTCTCCGCAACACCCACTCCCTCCTACCTCTACCTTGTCTCCTCGCTCTCCTCCCCCATCATTCTGATCATCGGTGCTGCGCATCATAGTCCGAATGATTTCGGTCTCGATCTAATCACGCAGAACACTACCACGCCTCTGGCAGGCTTCTCTCGACAGTATGCGTGTCCTCGCCGCACGGTCTAGCGAGACCCAGCATGGAATACCTACCTACATGGGCCTGAGCGGGCGGACTCTCTCGCTCATGGTCTCCGTCGTGGCCACGAACGGCTTTCTGCTCTTCGGCTACGACCAAGGAGTCATGTCCGGCATCATATCAGCAACACAGTTCGCGGACACGATTCCCGAAGTCCGGGACAACTCGACGTGGCAGGGCTTCGTCACTGCCATTTATGAGATTGGCTGTCTATTCGGTGCCATGTTCCAACTGGCCTATGGCGACAAGATTGGACGTCGACGAGCCATCATCCTCGGCGGTGTCATTATGATCCTGGGAGTTGTCATCCAGATTACGGCGTTCAAGGGCCATAGCGCGACAGCTCAATTCATTATTGGCAGAACCGTTACTGGAATAGGAAACGGAATCAACACGTCCACGATTCCCACGTATCAAGCCGAATGCTCACGTACTACGAACCGCGGACTGCTCATCTGTATCGAAGGTGGTATCATCGCATTTGGCACTGTCATTGCCTACTGGATCGATTTCGGTTGTTCCTTCGGATCAGCAGACGTAAGTGTTGGGATCCCAATCTTTCAGGAAGCCATCTATGACGAGGAGCGACTGTGGCCTCATGGCTTGTGTACTGACGTGTGCGTGTTTAGCTCGTATGGCGCTTCCCCATCGCCTTCCAAGTCGTATTTGGGCTTTTCCTCTCTATTATGATGATATGGCTCCCGGAATCACCTCGATGGCTTCTGACTCGAGACCGCCACGAAGAAGCGACGACCGTCCTAGCTGCTCTCTCAGGCAAGCATCGCGATGACGACGAAGTCAAGCTCCAAGCCGGTATCATTATGGACAGTATCCGAGCATCTGGCCATGCTGGCGGTAACACTCCTTACCGAGCACTCTTTGGTGGAGGCAAGACTCAGCACTTCCGAAGAATGCTACTCGGATCATCGAGTCAGCTATTCCAACAGCTCGGAGGGTGTAATGCGGTCATTTACTACCTCCCCATTTTGATGGAGTCGAGCGTTGGCATGTCCAGACAAATGAGTCTGATCATTTCTGGCGTTAATATGATCGTCTATGCCCTCTTCGCCACGACATCTTGGTTCATTATCGAAAAGGTCGGCCGTCGCAAGCTCTTCTTGTGGGGCACAGTTGGACAGAGCGCTGCAATGCTGTTGTCGATGGCTTGTTTGATTCCTAGCACCGTCTCTGCAGCGAAGGGAGCCGTCGTCGGATTCTTCCTCTTCATCGCCGTCTTTGGTGCGACCTGGCTTCCGCTGCCTTGGTTGTATCCTGCCGAGGTCAACCCTATCAAGACGAGAGCAAAGGCCAACGCCGTGTCGACTTGCACGAACTGGGTGAGCAACAACCACAGAAAAACACATTGTGTCACTGCAAGGCGTATCACTAACGTGATGCCAGCTCTTTAACTTCCTCATCGTAATGATCACTCCCGTCATGATCGCCAACAGCAAGTCCCACTTCCCCATCTTCTGCACCAAGACGACTCCACTAACGCCCGTCTTCCCATAGTTTCCTGGGGCACGTACCTCGTCTTCGGCGCCATCAACGCCGCCTTCCTGCCCGTCATCTACTTCTTCTACGTGGAAACCGCAGGCCGTTCGTTGGAAGAAATCGATCTCATCTTCGCCAAAGGCTTCCACGAGAAAATCTCTTACGTCCGAGCAAGCAAGGAACTTCCCTTCCTGACGGATGCCGAGCTGGACGAGAAGTCAAGAGAGTATGGGCCGCAGAGCAGTGATGACGATGAGTCTGGAAAGCTTGAAGATGCTGCTGAGAAGGAGGCGAGTGCGGGTCTGAGGGATGATTGATTGATTGATTGATTGATACTACGCCAATCAAGTGAGCAAGCTTTGCTGCCGTGTTTGATCATATGGCTTTGGTATGAATTGATTGATTGCATGATAGAAGGGCGGCGGCGTACGTGGTTACGAGCGCGAGGGAGGCCTTCTTCTCTTTTGAGACGCGGTTATGCGTACGCGCTTCCGCAATAGACGCATAGATGTGAATGATGAATCAATGAAATCTTCTTCCTCTGGATCATGTTGACTCAGGGAAAATGCCCGGGAAGGAGTGCAGATGAGTGACTGCATGTGGCAATCAGTGTTGCCGCTTTTACCAATCACCAGAACAAGATGATCGTGTTTGCACCAGCAGTCTTTCCCGCTGGTATTACGATGCCGATTCATCATGAGACAAGACCATTCCTCTACGATCGATGAACACTATCGCCATCTCGGCCTCCCTCCTAAGCTCACCGCCGATGAATGCAAAAGAGGACGGCAGCGAATTTCGGACTACGACAAAACGACGACCAAGGCGTTTGGCACATACCAAGAAAACCCAACTCGTGACAACCCATTTCCCAGGCACAGAATGGATCCAGTTTGCCGAACTGCAGACAGATGTCGACGATCTGACCCGATCGGTAATCTCATTCATCTCGCCATCGGAGATGTAATCTGATGACCAAAATCAGCAGCAGTCATATATACTTGCCATATATGTACTCAGAATTATTCTTCCTTCACTCCACGAATCCAGCATTTGACCGAGTGAGCAGCCAACGATGGATCCATGGGGCCCGCTTCCTCCAGGCGTGTATGCACCAGGTGGTGGCGTCTTCACGCACATGATGCCTGATGGTGATCAACCATTGCAAGCATCGCCGTTGACATTTCCATTTCCATTGCCTTTTCGTCGAGGTGGCTCTCAATCAGGGACAAGTCATAGTAGCTCTCAGGGACACATGGGACCCAGAGTGCGTCTTCTCCCTCGCCCAAGCAGAATTTCTAGCGCACATGGATTCCCTCGGCCACTGGACACCTCAACGCCACCCAGTTTCAACAGGAGTGCTTCTTTTCAATCTCCCACTTCAAGAAATTCCCTTCGTCCAAGGAGAAGGAGAAGAAGAAGCACTTCCCAATCATATCCGCCTCCTATGAGCAACGCTTCATCACAATCTCATCATCATCATCGAAGAAGAAGAAGAAGAAGAAGAAGAAGAACAATAAGGAGCGAGAGAAGTCCTCCCTATCCCTCTCGAGGAAGAAGACGTTCGAGGAGGAATAATAGATCACCACGTACTCTTTCACTTCTCACAGAAGAAGAAACGAGCCTCCACGCCCCAAACGACGGTAATGGTGAAGCACAAACTCACCATTCTAGTCCAAGATCACCATTATCATTATCATCATCATCAGGTTCCAAACGATCAACCACTCCTCCTCCTCTTCTTCTACTCCTCCTCCTCCTCCTCCTCCTCCTCCAGACAACACCAACAGCAACACCTCCTACCACACAGCCCCCCTTTTCTCCCATCTGATCCCAACGTTCTTCCCGCAACGAGTCCCATATTCAGGGAAGCGGAAGCGGAAGCCTCAGTGGTGATGGCAGGAGAATATCCGGGAGCGTTTACTCACGAAGAAGAGAGAGTTTTGTATGATTTGATGCTGATGCGAGCGAGACGACCACGACCGCTACCCCTACCCGAGGCGGGGGCGGGGGAGGTGAATTGGAGGTTTGGAAGGGATTTTTCGGGGTTGGGGGAGGAGGAGGAGGATTACTACTAGGGTGAGGTAAGGCATATATGTACCTAGGTATGTGGTTGGATGGAGAGGAGGGGGATGCGATACTGTGATTTTTTTTTCGAAGGTGCTGAAGGGTGGGTTTTCGGGTCAGGTACATACCTCGTATATAGAAGATGGGTTAATTGAGTTTGTTGTACCTCCAGATGAAAGAAGTACAGTCACGTGACTCTGTGGCTCAGATGAGGATGAGGCTCAAGCTTCTCCCATTGCACGTCACTACAGTTTACAGCTTCATGTGGTCGGCAACAATCATGTCCGGATAACAGCAAACTGGCAATGGCAATGGCGACGGCGATGGATGCGCTGGGAGGATACGCTGCGGCGGGCGGCGCACGTGACGAGGATGCGCTGCCCATGTTCGAGGTGCAGCGCGTGCAGATGAAGTTCGACGTATCGGCCGACTTTGTGGCTGCGCAGGTCGCCAACAATGTCCTGGTGCTGGCCCTCTCCACCGGCCGTCTGCTGCGCTTCGACCTCGACAACGCCGCCGACATCGACGACATCGATCTGCCCAAGCGGCCCGCCGAGATTGGCGTCATTCGCAAGCTGTTCATCGATCCCTCCGCCTCACACCTGCTCATCTCCACCACCCTCGGCGAGAACTACTATCTGCACGTGCAGTCGCGCCAGCCCAAGCCGCTGAGCAAGCTGAAGGGCGTGCAGATTGAGAGTGTCGCCTGGAACGCCTCCACGCCGACCTCGTCCACGCGAGAGATCCTGCTCGGCACGACAGACGGGAACATCTACGAGACGTACATTGAGCCTAGCACCGAGTTCTACCGCAGCTCCGAAAAGTACTTGCGGAACGTCTACCACCCGCAGGATGGCGCTGTTGTCGGCCTGTACGCCGACGTGCTGGTACAGAAGCCTGAGACCCGCAGAGTGCTGGTCGCGACACAGCACAAGCTGCTGCACTTTGTCGGCAGGACCGGGGGACGGGGCTACGAGTCGGGAGGGTCTATATATGCAAAGCTGTTCGAGAGTGAGACGCCAAACGAGTACACGGTCAGTCATGCTGGCGGCAATGCGCCTGCGTGCCTCGCCACTTCGCCAGACCCTTCAGAGGGAGGCCATGCCAGCTCAGACCGCCACGATGCCGACTGCGCATATGCCTGGCTCAACGCCCAAGGAATCCACCATGGCACTTTGATTACAGAGGTACCAGATCTTGTCACTCTTGGCAAACAGGTCTTCCGCGAATCAAAGCTTTTCCCACAATCCAAGCTGCCGCCTGTCCAAGCAGCAAGTGGCCGCAATCGTGCCACGCAGCCTCACATGTCGTCGATGGTCTTGACACAGTTCCACATGATAGCTCTTGTAGAAGGGAGATTGACCGCGATCAATCGCCTGGATGAGTCTATTGTATATAACCAGCAGATACTGGAGAGCGGGCAGAACAGCCTTGGTTTGTTTGCTGATCACCAGAAGAACACGTACTGGCTGTTCACGCCCCAAGAGATATTCGAAATTGTCGTCAATGATGAAGCAAGAGATGTCTGGAAGATCATGCTACAGCAGGGACAGTATGAGACCGCACAGCAGTATGCCAAGACGGTAGAGCAAAAGGATGCCGTCGCAACCATGACGGGCGACCACCTCATATCACAAGGCAAGTTTGCAGAAGCTGCCACTATCCTTGGCAAGAGTACGAAAGCTTTCGAGGATGTGGCGCTCAGCTTCATTGACAAGGGTGAGCATGACGCTTTGCGCAAGTACCTGCTGGTCAAGCTTGCGACCTTGAAAAGAAGCAATGTGATGCAGCGCATCATGCTGGCAAGCTGGATGGTGGAGCTGTACATGGCTAAGCTCAATCAGCTTGACGATACCATTTCCACCAAAGCGGATTTGACGGCCAGTGGCACGGGCACCACTGCTGGCGACACACAAAAGCAACTTCCTGCCGTACGAAAAGAGTATCAGGACTTCGTCAACAAGTACAAGTCGGATCTCGACCGCAAAACCATATATGAAATCATCAGTGCTCATGGGCGAGAGGAGGAGCTGCTCTACTTTGCTAATGTGGTTGAAGACTACAATTACGTACTCTCATATTGGATCAACAGAGAACGTTGGCCAGAAGCAATGACGGTTCTCACAAAGCAAACAGATCCGGAGATGTTCTATCGTTATAGCACCGTGCTCATGTCACATGTGGCTGGGGACTTGATACAAGTGCTCATGCGTCAGTCGGCACTAGACACCAAGAAGATGATCCCAGCCCTCCTCAACTACAACAAAGTTCATGGCGGCAATGTAACTCTCAGCCAAAACCAAGCAGTTCGCTATCTGCAATTCTGCATCAATCACACTCACACGTCCAAGCCAGCAGTACACAACACTCTGATTTCGATATACGCTGCCCACCCCACCCAAGACGAAACCGCACTTCTCCAATACCTCAAATCACAGTCGCAAAATCACGAACAGTTCTACGATGCCGACTTTGCTCTTCGACTCTGCATAGCCCACAAGCGTGTGCAATCAGCTGTGCACGTCTACACGACAATGCAACAGTACGCATCTGCCGTCGATCTCGCCCTCAAATACGACGAAGTCGAACTCGCTGCCGCCGTCGCCGATCGTCCGGACAACGACGCCATCCTGCGCAAGAAGTTGTGGCTGAAAGTCGCCAAGAAAGTCATTGGCCAGAACAAAAGCATCAAGTCTGCCATTGAGTTTCTCAAAGGTTGCGAATTGCTCCGGATTGAGGATTTGATTCCCTTTTTCCCAGATTTCGTCATTATCGACGACTTCAAAGAGGAGATTTGCGCGGCACTGGAAGAGTACTCGAGAACGATAGACTCTCTCAAACAGGAAATGGATGAATCGGCATCTACGGCACAGAACATCAAACGGGACATTGTGGCATTAGATCAGAGATATGCCATCGTGGAGCCCGGAGAGAGATGTTGGGAGTGTAGACTGCCGCTGTTGATGAGGCAATTCTTCATCTTTCCATGTCAGCACGCTTTTCATGCAGATTGTTTGGGAGAGAAAGTCATGAAGATTGCTGGTATGGGAAGGGGGAAAAGAATTCGAGAATTGCAGAAAGAGATTGGCAGAGGGGTTGCGCTTGGGAAGAGGAGAGAGGGCATGGTCAGGGAATTGGATGGGCTGGTCGCTGGCAGTTGGTATGTTGAAGTTGTGGCTTTCGTTGTGTGGATGACTTTGCTAACACGACTTCTTTTAGTGTGCTCTGCAGCGAATTGGCTGTCAAACAGATCGACGAGCCTTTCATCACTGCCTCCGACGATCCTCAAGAGTGGGCGATATGATTCTGTACATCTTGGAGCGAAGATCATGATTAGAATATCGACAGCAAGACTCCCTGGCACTATTTGCAGTGTTCATCACTAGCCCCAATATCCCTGGTCATCATACGCTCTCGGGCCCCATAAGGCATTGAAATACGGTGCTGGTCCTCGAGGTTGCTGCCTATGCAAACCCAGAGGACCCGAACCAAACGTCGCTCCCGATATTACCGTGTCCGGTTCCTACTGGCCCGAGACATTGCCGCTGCACTGCTTCTACCTGCCACGCTTCCTGGGAGTTGAGAAACGCTGTCTTCTGGACGGATGTCACCGTCTGCACGAGATGATGCATGGCGACTGGGATGCGCACTGCCGGAACGAGATGTATGGCGAGCACTTCCCGCGTGAGATGCGCTTGCACCATGACTGCCTCCAGGACGACTTCCTGAGGGAAGGGATGAGACGCTCGATCCAGCACGTCCGGTTCTTATGAATGAGACTCCATTGTTGGAAGGTTGGCGAATGCTGCCGGGACATTGTGGGTTTTGGGGACTGCCTAGCAGGCTGAAGTTAGAGTTCCCATGACGGGAAGTAGGATACATTGGCACCTGGAATTGCTGCTGCTGTGGATGTCCGTTACCAGGCATGATATATGTATGCGAAGGGTCCATTACCAGGCATAATGTATGTGAAGGGTCCGTTTGACGGCCAGCATACATTTGATGGAAGCATGCCCCATGGATTAGATCCGTCCATCCACCATGGCTTCGATGCGTCGTTCATACCCCATGGATCCGACGACATGTTTTCGAATTGTCGTGTTTCGTGCTTGTTGTTGCCTTTTTTTTCTTTTCCTGCAGATCAAGTGGAAGTGAGAGTTGTATGATCAGCCTAGGTAAGGTACCTATGTATGCTTGTGATGGCAAAATGAGAAAGATACTTATACTGCGCGTATCTTTTGAACAGCACCAAGTACACAGTGAATACATGTACATGGAACATTTGCAGGTTTCCCTATTCCAGATTCTTCTTGTCGGACGCAAATGAAACCTGCCTGACCATCTTCACTACATACATGTACATGTACATACATCATGTATGTAAGGTATGTATGTGTACCTAGAGGAAAAAGACCTTCTCGTCATAAGGTAAGTCGATAGGTGGTTGGTATATTTAGAATCTCGTACCTGTCGGCTGGGTATCTTAGCGGTAAGGCTGTCTGTCTGTGACCTGTCTGTCTGTCTATACCTACCTACCTGGTTCGAGTGAAGATTTCTCCTTCCCCGGACGTTTTGTCGTCGAAACGGTTTCTAACCGTCTTTTTTCTTTCTTTCTTTTTCTTTCTCTCTCTCTCTCTCTCTCTCTCCAATTTCCATGTGAGCAGATGACTACTACCTATGTACATAGTAGAGGTACATGAGGTAGGTACTAAGTTAGTCTGCCTTTTACGACATTGTTGTTGTTGTTGTTGTTGTTGTTGTGATGTGTAGACTGGATATCATGGTTGCCCTGCCGTCCATGGTTGAGTCGTGCACGGGACAAGGCTACGGGAATTTTGTAGCCGGGGCGGAAAGGATGATGGGTTCTGCGGCACTTCCATGTTCCCTGATACAGCCATCATACCAGGCAAACAAGGTGGAAGAGGCTCGCATGATGAACTTTCATCTCGGCTGTTGTCCAGAGAGATGGGACGAGTGAGCGGGAGTACGGGAGGTAGCGGGCCCGGGCCGACGCCTTTTCTCATGCAGGGATAGAGTCCACCCCCAGAGGACACAGGTCGCACATATGCAAAGCACTCCTCGAGCTGTCTTGTACTCGTCGAGCGATAGGTATTGGCTGACGAGGTACTACACCTGGTAACTTGTCAGGCAAAGTACCAGACAATATTCCGCTTCGAGCCTGCGACCAGCAACCACACGTCCGCTCTCAGAACAATCTTCGTATCGGCAGGGTCAGGTAGCGTAGGTAGCGTTTATCTCCGAAACGGTTGCTGCGGCGACGCAGTCTAATTCGCCCCGTTTGTTGATCGAACCGCCGCAACGCCAAGTCACCTATGTAAGGTACATATGTGTATAGGTACAATGTACGTAGAGGTACCTACATACATCTAGTCAGAAAGTCGGCTTGGGCGAACATGACATATCCTCCTTCGCCTCCTCCTCCTCCTCCTTTTCCTCCTTCACTCGCCATTATTTATACCCATCTTCCCGACTCATCCGACACAGTGGCTGCAATCCACGCATCGCCATCACGTTAGTCGGGCACAGCAGCATGGCGGACGACTATCAGATGCTCGAGGAGCTAGGCAGTATGATTTACCCTCCACCGCCAGAAAGAGAGAAAGGCGAAGAGAAGTAGACTGACATGTTGTGTTACAGGTGGCTCCTTCGGCACCGTCTATCGCGCGCTCTACAAGCCCACTGGCGAATACGTTGCCATCAAACACATCGATCTCGAAGGCAGCGACGATGACATCCGCGAGATCCAGCTCGAAATATCACTTCTGGCTACCTGCAGCTCCGAATATGTCACCCGGTACCGAACTTCCTTTGTGCGAGGCGTCAAGCTGTGGATCGTGATGGAGTATCTGGGAGGAGGCTCGTGTCTGGATCTGCTCAAGTCATGTTCCAAGGGCATGGAAGAGAAGTATATTGTCATTATCATGCGGGAGCTGTTGCAGGGTCTGGACTATTTGCACAGCACTGGCAAGATCCATCGAGACATCAAAGCCGCCAATATCTTGTTGTCGGACATGGGACAGGTCAAGATTGCAGACTTTGGTGTGGCCGCACAGCTCACCAACATCAAGTCGCAGCGATTGACGTTTGTCGGCACGCCCTTTTGGATGGCTCCAGAGGTCATACAAGAGGCCGGTTACGATTTTCGCGCTGATATCTGGAGTCTGGGAATCACTGCGATGGAAATGGCCTTGGGAGAGCCACCGCGTAGCGATGTGCACCCCATGAAGGTGCTGTTCTTGATCCCGAAAGAGAAACCCCCGCGACTGGAGGGCACCAGGTTCACTAGAGAGTTCAAGGAGTTTGTCTCGCTCTGCCTCAACAAGGACCCCGAGAAGCGGCCGAGTGCGAAGTCATTGCTGAAGCACGCTTGGATCAAGCGCGCAGGCAAGACGGAGATGTTGCAAGAGCTAGTGTGGAGGGCCAAGGACTACGAGCAGAACGGCGCCGCTCGCGAGAAGGATGTCCGCTACTACGAAGAAACGTTACGATCGATGGGTCACACTGCGAACGATGATGAATGGGTCTTCGATACAGTCAAGCCCAGTGCGAGCGTACGACCAAAGGCACAGGCGACTCCTACCATGAAGCGCCGAAAGCTGGAGCGAATACCATCAGGCGATGGGTCTGATGTCGAGAACGCAACGTCTGCATTGGAGCATATGAGCTTGAGTGCAGCGCCCTTGTCGGGATCGATCCGAACACCTTCGCGAGAAGCGAGCACCATCCGAACGCCCAAAGTTCGCGGCATGGGTACCCATAGGATCATTCCGAGTAGCACACAGCGCAAAGTTTCTGCCGCAGCATCGACTCGTAAAGTGTCTGGCTCGACACCTACTGCACGCAGGGTGAGCAGTCGCAACGTCTCTGGAGCGACACCTACATCCAGAAGAGTCAGTGCGCAACAACCGCCAAAACAGCCACTTGGGCTGGATATGTCGTTTGGCAATGGCACCTCCACGGTACGACAATTCAAACGTGTCGGCTCTGGCCACCGTCCATCAACGCCGCCAGAGCAGACGGGTAGCTCGCCTCAGGACAGCATCTTCGACAGCGATTCCGAGAACAAGCCGCCTCCGATGGATGCACCTCCTCCGCCGCCTGTAGCTGCAACAAAGGAGGCAGTTCTTGGGAGAAGAGCCTTCGCTAAGTGCCTGGACCCAGCATTTCAAGAATCATATGCCGCCACCGCTGATCGCACCAAACGAGAAGCCCTGAGCAACGTCGCCGAAGCGTGGTCCAGGCTCGATGAAATCGATCCCGAAGGCGAGCTGTTACTCATGAAGAGCATGCTGGACCGCATCCAAGCAGATCCCAAGCTTGCAAGCGCCCTCATGCCCCAACGAGTTGCACAAGCACAACTCGCCTCTCTCCGCCTCTCACCATCGAAAAAGAGCATAGTGCAGGTCTCCGAAACCGAATTGTCCACATCGAGAAGTCTCACACCGCAATCATCGCCGTCAAAAGCAGTGCAAGCATCGCCGAGTAAGCGCGAGAGTACCGGTGCAGCGAGTCCGAGCAAACTCGTCCTCAATCCGCAAAACCCTCATCTCAAGAAGATGAGATCGAGTCAGCAGTTACATGCCGAACGGGAAAAAGCTGCCATGGAAGAGAGGGCTCGATTGGAAGATAAGATGCCTGGAGCGAAAGTGGAGCCTGGTATGGAACATGTCAGTATGTTGTCGGATGTACTCTATGGTCGGTGGACGGAGGGACTGAAGAGCCGGTGGCCTTTGGCTTAGAGAGCTGGATGAGATTGCGTGGGTGCGCACGACATACACACTCCACTCGGGATGTCTGTCACGTTTGTACATAAGGTAGGTAATGAATGGTGCTTTCATGATGATATCAGGACGGGCTGGATCAGCTATGCGGAGGAGAATTGGCATGGAAGCTGGTCAGGTGTACAAAATCGGAGGATAGTGGATTCCAGGCTGCTGGATGTATGTAGATGGATTAGAATTGCAACGAATGAATAATATTCACAATCCATAGCGCCCTCTTATACTTGTGTCTGCTTGGAGTGTTGATGCTTTCGTACCTAAAAGGAGATGCTGGGAGACGCCGATATGCGTGGTAGTCGCGTCGGCCCGGGCCCGGTGTACATATGCCATGGAGGCCCTTCCATCAAGATTGTCGTGGGACATGATGGTAGTGGGACAGAAGATGTATCCCATATATAATACCTCAACACTATCCATGCGTGCCGCCCCCAAGTCGAACAATGTTCACCTGTTTTCGACAGAAGATCCCGCTGACTTGAGTCCAGTTTCGTTGAATAGAACTATATACCTAGGTAATATAGAAAGTTTGTCACGCTCCAGCTCTTCAACAACCAGTCCTGCTATATACCCTTTCCAGGTACAGACACAACTCTTCCTCCAGCGGACAAGATGAAGATAGCAATACTCCAGTTCAATCCCAAGTTGGGGGCAGTGGAAGCCAACATCAGGCATGCCGACAGCCTCCTCTCCAAGTGTACCGCCAATATCGAGCTGCTCGTTCTCCCCGAAATGGCCTTTAGCGGCTACAACTTCCCCTCTCTGGCAGCCATCACTCCCTACCTCGAACCCACAACAGACGGCATCACCACTCAATGGGCCATCAAGACCGCTCAAGAACGACAATGTCACGTCGTCGTAGGCTATCCCGAAAAGACGAGCAGTTCGAATCCCGCCACTCCAAATGGTCATTCTACCCTCAACTACAACTCAATCGTCACCATATCCCCCGAAGGCCACATCCTCGCCAACTACCGCAAGTCCTTCCTCTACTACACCGACGAAACCTGGGCCACCGAAGGTTTCCCCTCCACATCCTCGCACAAACCGTTTTACACCTCCCACCTACCCGGTCTCGGTCCCATCGGCCAAGGCATCTGCATGGACATCAACCCCTACCGTTTCGAAGCGCCGTGGACCGACTACGAATTCGCCACCCGCATGCTCGCCGCCGAGTGTCGCATGGTGATTGTGTCCATGGCATGGCTCACACGTCTCACGCCCGAGGATACGGAAGCTACGGCGCCGGACACACCGGATATGGAGACGGTCGCGTATTGGTTAGAGCGGTTTTGGCCGTTTGTGGATTCGCAGCCGACTGAGCCCATTGTCGTGGTTTTGGCGAATCGCTGTGGGAGTGAGGGTGGCGGGAGAGGGTTTGTCAAGATGGAACATGGGGAGAGGATTGAAATGGGTGATCGCGTGGCGTATGCGGGTTCGAGTTGTGTGATGCGGTTTCAAGGGGGGAGTGTGAAGTTGTGGGAGCGGTTGGATGGGGGGAAGAAGGGGGAGGTGGGTATGTTGGGGAAGGGGGAGGAGGAGGTGTTGGTGGTGGATACGGGTGTGCAGGCGAGTTATTTGTTGCAGCAGAAGACGAAGAATGCTGCTTGAGATGTATACCTTATGTTTGTTTTTGGTCTTAGCGAAGGCGCTGGCGTAGGTTATTCTAGTTACCGCATGAGTTCTGTGTTCTCCAGACCATCTATCCCGTCCCGCCCGACCACGTCTTCCCTGCCTGTCAATCCGCTGGAGCCAGTCTCGTAGGGCCGTTCGTTTCACGTCCTGGTGCGCCGGGAGGGAGTCGCCGCCGCCAGAGAAGTGATGACATTGATGGTTGTCTACCTCGACACGGAACCCTAGAGTAGGGGTCGCATACCTTCCCTCTCCTTCGACGGACAATACTAAGCCGTCGACCACCTTCTACTCCACTGTATATCTGCATTCCACTCCACCGCTGTACTTTTACTTGCCTCGCTCTCCTTCACCATCCGACACACATTCGATTTCCCGCATCACCTCAAATCGCCCGACACGCCACGCCACGCCACGCCCATCGCTCCAGTCCTCTTCCCTCCGCCTCCTCTTCTCTCCGCCTCCTCTTCTCTCCGCCTCCTCTTCCCTCCGCCTCCTTCTCCTCGTCGCTTACACTGCGCTGGCCTACGGTCGTTGCAGTCAGCACCTTCTCCGACATGAACGCCGAAACGGTGCTGCACAGCCGGCCAGAGGGCACACGGCGACTGGCAGACAAGCTCGAGAAGCCCTTGCTCGATAATCGATCATATCGTGTGATTGAGCTGCCCAACAAGCTGGAGGCGCTCTTGATCCATGATCCCGATACAGACAAGGCTTCGGCCGCAATGGATGTGAATGTGGGCAGTTTATCAGACCCAGAAGATATGCAGGGAATGGCACATGCGGTCGAGCACTTGCTGTTCATGGGCACAGAGAAATATCCAGGCGAAAACGACTACAATTCATATTTGACCAGGTATGGCGGCATGAGCAATGCTTTCACAGCTGGAACCAGCACAAACTACTACTTCGAGCTTTCGGCGTCCTCAAAATCGAACAGTACCAAGTCGTCAGCCAACACGAGCAAATCGAGCTTGCTGTCAGTGCCCAAGGAAGAAGCACCACTGTACGGTGCTCTCGACCGTTTTGCCCAGTTCTTTGTCAAGCCACTGTTCAGGGAAGACTGCTTGGAGCGCGAGCTACGCGCTGTGGACTCGGAGAACAAGAAGAACTTGCAGGCAGACAATTGGCGCATGATGCAGTTGGCAAAGAGTACAGCGGGCAAAGAGCATCCGTATCACCTGTTCTCGACTGGCAATTACAAGACATTGCACGACGACCCTCTAGCAAGAGGTGTCAAAATACGAGACGAATTCATGAAATTCTACCAGAAGAACTACTCGGCAAACAGGATGAAGTTGTGCGTGATAGGACGTGAGAACTTGGATGAGCTACAGCAGTGGATCGAAGAGTTGTTTCTGAATGTGCCCAACCAGGATCTGCCTAAGCTGCGATGGGACAATGTGCCAGCCTTGACAGAGAAGGAGCTGTGTACCCAGATCTTCGCCAAGCCCGTGATGGATCAGCGCATGATGGACCTGTCGTTCCCATATCCGGATGAGGAGGACCTATATGAGTCGATGCCTGGACGCTATCTGGGACATTTGATTGGCCACGAGGGACCGGGCAGCATTCTAGCATACTTGAAAGCCAAGGGGTGGGTGACGGAGCTCAGCGCAGGCTCCTCTTCTGTCTGCCCTGGCACCGCCTTCTTTTCTGTTGGTGTACGGATGACGCCTCAGGGGCTCGAGAACTACCGCGACATCATCAAGACCATCTTCCAATACATCGCCATGCTGAAGTCAGAGCCCCCGCATGAATGGATTACACAAGAGACTGCCAAGCTCGCCGAGATTGAGTTCAAGTTCAAGCAGAAGAGCCCAGCTTCCGCAACGTGCAGTCATATGAGTGGTGTCATGCAAAAGCCACTTCCTCGCGAGTGGTTGCTGAGCGGGCAGTACCTGATCCGCAAGTACGATCCCGAAGCCATCATTCGAGGCCTCAGCGCGCTGCGCGCAGACAACTTCCGCTTCACAATCTCTGCACAAGACTTCAAGGGCGACATGGCCAAGTTCGACCAAAAAGAGCAGTGGTATGGTACTGAGTACAAGCTGGAGAAGATCCCGAGCGACTTTTTGCAGGAACTGGAGGCGGTGGCCCAGGGACCGCATCTTGCTGAGCTACATCTCCCGGCCAAGAACGAGTTCATTCCACAACGGCTCGATGTCGAGAAGAAAGAGGTCGCCTCACCTGCACTCACGCCGAAGCTGATCCGCAACGATCCTAACGTACGACTGTGGTGGAAGAAGGACGATCAATTCTGGGTGCCCAAGGCCAATGTTTACGTGTGCCTGCGCTGCCCGATCGGATACCTGAGCGCCTACACCGTCGCCTTGTCATCACTCTTCAAAGACCTTGTAGACGACAGCTTGACAGAGTATGCGTACGATGCCGAGCTGGCTGGCCTTTCATATGACTTGATGCGTGTTACCACTGCATTTGAGGTCCAGGTGAGTGGCTACAACGACAAGATGCACGTCTTGCTCGAGAAAGTCTTGATTACAATGCGAGACCTCGAAGTCAAAGACGATCGATTTGAGATACTCAAGGAGCGCATGATGCGCGTCTATCAAAATTTCGAACTCCAGGAGCCATTCCGGACAATTGGACGTTACACTTATCAGCTGTCCAAAGAACGTACATTCAGTCCAGCAGAACTCTTAGCCGAGCTACCCAACATCACGGCAGATGATGTGCGCAAATTTATCCCGTCGCTCATGCGCCAGATGCATATCGAAATCATGGCTCATGGAAACGTCTACAAGGAGGATGCGTTGCGTATAGCAGACATGGTCGAGAAGACGCTCAAGCCACACCCACTACCGCCTTCGCAGTGGGAACTCCAGCGCTACATTGAGCTGCCGCAATGTGCAAACTTTGCGTGGCAGAAGATACTCAAGAACCCAAACAACGTCAATCACTGTCTGGACTATTCCATCTTTGTGGGCGAGGCGAGCAATCGACAGACGCGCGCTAAGCTGCTTCTCCTGGACCAGATGCTGCACGAGCCGGTCTTTGACACGCTTCGTACACAAGAGCAGCTCGGCTATATCGTCAATGGCTCAATGACGATCCTGGGCAACAACGCCGCGTTCCGTTTTCTCATCCAAAGTGAGCGGGACTGCGAGTACTTACTGAAGCGTGCCGATCTCTTCTTGGCTCGGTTCGAGACGACCTTGAAGGAAATGACAGACAAAGAATTTGAGGAGCACAGAGTCGGCATCATCAACAAGCGGCTGGAGAAGCTCAGGAACTTGACTCAAGAGAGTGGCAGATTGTGGCATCATGTCGTCTCCGAGGTGTTTGATTTCGAGCTCGGTCAGTTATGCACTCCTCTTTCTCTTCTCTCTTATCGCTAATGTTATCCTGCAGTTTACCGGGACGTCGAGGTGCTCGAAACACTCACCAAGAACGACATTCTGGAAATGTATGCGAAACGCTTCAGCCCACACTCGCCGGCACGATCAACCTTCGCCACACAATTGGTGGCACAATCCTCGCCGGCAGACATTGCAGCAAAGACTACAGATTCCGAAAAGTGCGAGAAACTTGCGGACCAAGTCCTAGCAATGCTCTCACAGGGAGGTCTGCAAGTGGAGCCAGCAGATCGCACCAAGCTCGTCGCAGAACTGGAGAAGATGGATGTCTCTACCGGTGACGTGCAAAGCATTCTCAATTCCATCGGCATTTGGCTGCTTGCCGTTGGGCTCAACGAGGAGAGCACGAAGATGGTGCTCGCACAGGGCGCGCAGGCTCTGCCGCAGCTCTTACCTGCAGCGGGCATTATCCCGGCGACGGAAGCTACGAAAGAGCCCAATGGCAGCAATGGACATGCCGACACGAGCGGTGTCCCACAGATCAAGAGAGTGCTCGTGGAAGATGTCAAGGCCTGGAAAGCCGGGCTACCGCTTGCTCCCATCCCTTTGCCTGTGAAAGACATATCGGAATTTGAGGAGCTTGAGCCAAAATTATAGCTGCGACCGCTTCTCCTTTCACGCAGCAGAAGATAGCAAGACCTCCCCCATTGTGCGCATACTGTGTACATGAGTGGGAGCACTGTGAGTGGTGCGGTTTCGAGCGAGGTGTTGTGGGATATCTGCTTCGAGCTACAACTACACACTAGACTAGGTACGCTAGCTGGGCACTGTTGACACCCTTTGTGGACCGGTCTCCATCTACGCACTAGACGCTGATGCAAGCACAAACATGTCAAGAACATGCAACCAAGTTTGAGCAATAATGAGCTGCTCGCGCCACTCTGCGCCTCTTCTTCTATCTGAAAATCATCTCTTTGCATGTCACAATGTCTCGATTATTATGATGGCCCGTGCACCACTCGTATCCACTGGGTCGTTCCAGAAGGAGGAGGCTGATGAAATGTGTTTTCCAATGAACGACAGGAGGCAGGTCGAGATCCGAAATGACTGTCGACGAGATAGCATTGGAGCGCTTCGGCCCCAGACTGGGGCTTTACCAGACTCGTTTCCGCACTTTCACGACCAAGTCGCCCCCCGGCGCCAGAGCACCCGAGCCAGGATACGCTCGTTGAATGCCGGGAAACTGCGTGCACGGCTGCTTGTTCTCGTCCACGTAGCCCATGACCTCGAAGTCGAAGCGTGATAGGACAATTGCCACGGCGGCAATGGCCTCTTGTTTCGCAAAAATCCTCCCAGGACAGATTGTCTTCCCACCACCAAACGGGAAAAATTTGCCTCCGGGTTTACTGAAAACGAAACTGGGCGTGCCGGTTTTGGGATCGGTGACGATGAATCGTTCTGGATCGAAGACGTCCCATGGGACTTTTTCGGTCCAACTCTCGTCGTGATGGGGAATGTATGAGGGTGCAAAGACATTGTCTCCTTTGCGGAGTTGCACTTGTGTCTTTCCGTCTTCGTCCAGAGGTAACATCAGGTCTTCGGGCATGGTCCGTACCACCAGCAAATCCGAATATAATCGCAATGCTTCAATCCAGATACTTTGCAGTAGAGGCTGACTCACCAATTGAATCACATCCAACGACCCATCTTCCGGC
Organism: Sphaerulina populicola P02.02b; assembly: GCA_000291705.1. Taxonomy (NCBI): domain Eukaryota; kingdom Fungi; phylum Ascomycota; class Dothideomycetes; order Mycosphaerellales; family Mycosphaerellaceae; genus Sphaerulina; species Sphaerulina populicola. Next base: position 226,130 of record JH792482.1, read on the forward strand.
CGCCTCGAGGCTTGAATTTCCGCCAGAACGCGTGGAAGCAGATTCGAGGTTGCCGCTGCCGGATTGAGAATCTGCATGAGCATCCAGCCCGTCGCCGGGATGACATTCGTCGCTAATCCAAACGTAATTCCCGCATCCAATTTCGCTCCCGAGCTCGAATTCAACCCTCGAATCTTATAATCCATCTGTCGTGCCCGATTCAATCGACTGCCGTACAATGGTTCCCACGCCGGTCCATCGGGATCGATGGGTTGGCCTCCACTGCGACGCAACATCTCCCGCGACCAGGTTTCTAACTTTGCGTAGATGCGTCGACGTCGTCGATGGGCGGTGCGTTGGAGCATGGGAGGGATGCCGAAGAAGAATCCGAGAAAATCATTGTCCCATGCGAAGAAGTCTTCGCACCAGGTGGGATACATAACGAGGAGATGGGAGCCCATGAGGGCAGTGATGGATGCTGTGAACATTTTGTCGCGGAGCCAGGCGTAGAAGTGAATTGGTTGTTGTTGTTGTTGTTGATCTTCTTCTTCTTCTTTCCGCAACACCTCCTCCAACACCTCGACAAATTTCCCCGTCAATTCATTCACTTTATCAAAATTCGTCATATACCTCGCATTCATCTCCGTCTCCAAATGTTTCCCCGAAGCCGCATTCTCAATTTGATCAGCAGACATTTCAAAGACTTTATGAAACATATCTCGTTCGAAAAAATCCCGATTCGGAGTTTTGGCTTTGAATAGCGCTTGCACAGGCGCTAATCCATACACGATGTGCGTTTTTCTTCCTGCCATGAGAATGGTCATGATGCCGTTGGAGCGAGGATACCAGCGGAAAATTTGCTTCCAGTAGCCTCCGGGTGTCATGTTGAGGAATGAGAGGGCGTTGCCGAGCCAGGGGATGGAATAGGGGAGTTGAGGGGAGGAGACGATGTTGCTGTTGCTGCTGCTGCTGCTGCTGCTGCTGCTGCTGATGTGGCCATATTGGGCGATTTTGCGGAATTGTTGGAGTGCGCGGTAGTAGGCGAATGTGGTCCAGAAACGGGTGAGGCAGAGAATCAGTCCGATGAGGAGAAAGGGGCTGGCGAGGTATAGAACTAATGGTGTGGTAGGTAGAATGTGATCGAGTGCGAGTTTTTCCAGATCAAATCCGGGCGCCATAGCCGGGCTTTGGTACTCAAGTGATCGAATGTGGAATTGATTTAACGGAGAAATCCTAGAAATGAAGTTGATCAGTGAATCGAGTAAGGGGCGCTAGAACTCAAGGTATTTACAGTCGTTATAAGCGAAGTGCATAGCGCATTCGTATCCCTGTACATCTGTATATAGATATTGGATGTATTGACTAGAATCTTATAGAGCGGGGCGAGCTAGAAAACCGAGGATCTAAACCTGATGAAGATAATCTAGAGGAAATTGGATACGGGAATATACTACTAGTATGGAGGGTAGTATATACTACAGGCTATACGTAGTTATTGTTCTTAATAGCTACCTAATCAATTATTGATTAAGCTAGATATACAAGATTGCCCGCTATTTTGGATTTGTAGGCTATTATAGGAGTCTAAGAGTTTAAGTCACCTCGCCTACTACAATTTGTAGCAGCAATTGGCATATACAATTGGCATATATCATATTTCTTCCTGGATACATCCTCCGTTATAGCACATGCAGCTCTGCGAAATCTCAGCGACAATATGCCGAGATATGTGCCTATCGCGTACAATCGCTACAGCCTTGCTCCACCCCCGTCTTATCAAGCGACATCTTGGCCGGCTAATCGTAGGCAGAATCGTGCAGTAGTAAAGAAGTGCTTGAGTAATCAAAATGTTGTTGTTGATATGGAGTCATCGACAATATACCAAGAACATCAAAGTAGCAGCAGAAAGGGGTTGTTCTGACTCCTCAGATCTCTTGATTTATTCTCACAAGACACAGCTCTCCGGCTAAGAAAACAAAAAGAAACATGTCTCCTCCTCCTCCTCCTCTCCCTTCTCCCTCCAAGTCCACGTCCAACCTCTTCGCCCCGCTCCAAATCGGCAACATGCAACTCAAGCACCGCATAATAATGGCCCCTCTGACCCGCTTCCGCGCCAACAAAGACCACATCCCCTTAGCAGACATGGTAGCCGAACACTACGCCCAACGCTGCTCGGAACCCGGAGGTCTCATCATCGCCGAAGCCAACATCATCGCCCCCGAACACGGCGGAGTCGCACACATGCCAGGGATTTACAATTCCGCCCAAATTGCCGCGTGGAAGAAAATCGTCGACGCCGTGCATGCGAAAGGATGTTATATTTTCGCCCAACTCATCAGTATCGGTCGAGTTGCGAATGCAGATCTCTTACGGCAAGAAGGGAATTGGCCTGTGATTAGTTCCAGCCCCACCCCTTATCCTTCTGCTTCTCAAGCAGAACAACAACAAGAAGAAACAAATAAACCAGGACCTCCTCTCCCACACCCCCTCACCCCCTCCGAAATCCATTCCACAATCCACCTCTTCACCCAAGCAGCCCGCAACGCAATTTTCCTCGCCGGCTTCGACGGCATCGAATGCCACGGCGCCAACGGCTACTTAATAGACCAATTCACCCAATCCGTCTGCAACAACCACCGACGCGACGAATACGGCGGCAACAGCATTCCCAACCGCGCCCGATTCGCTCTCGAACTCACATCATCTCTCATCTCCGCCGTGGGGAACTCGAGAGTCGGATTTCGTCTATCTCCCTTTAGTACTTTCCAAGGAATGAAAATGCAGCCTCACACGGAGCTGATGGAGCAATTTGGATATTTGGTGGGGAAATTGAAAGAGCAGAAATTGGCCTATTTGCATCTTGTGGAGTCCCGTGTCGTGAATAATGTCGATTGTGAAAAACAGGAAAGTATTTTGCCGTTTTTGGAAATTTGGGCCAAGACGAGTCCGGTGTTGGTCGCGGGCGGTTTCACGCCCGAGTCGGCGCGGGAGGCGGTGGATGCGGAGTATGATGCGGAGAAATTTGATGTGGCCGTGGTGTTTGGTCGGGTGA
>JH792482.1:229899-261217 GCA_000291705.1 Sphaerulina populicola P02.02b
CTTTTTCTTTTTACTAACATATCATCGCAGCATTATATTGCTAATCCCGATCTTCCCTTTCGTATCCGACATGGTCTGAAGCTGAATCCATACGACCGGAGCACATTCTACACGCCAGAACGAGTCGAGGGTTATCTAGATTGCCCGTTTAGCGACGAGTACCTCCAGCAGCGCCATCAAGTAGAGAAGCAGTGAGTGTTGTTAGCACACAGAAGGGTGACTATGAGACTAGAGAGCAAGGACATGACCTTTTAAATGAACATTGGACTCTCAATCCAATCATCTTTGGCGAACGCATGCATGCGTGCTTTCTACCTAGTCTTTTTCTGCTTCGGCAGTCTTCTCGTACTAAATTATGGCCTGCGCCATCGGCAGGCTCGTACGCGGACAGAGTACAGTTCCCATCCTTCCCATGCACGTCTGGCTCGCTTGGATATCAAAATCAGAAAGAAAAAAAAAAGACTCACCCGCTCCAGAAACCATTAATTAACTTATTCACCATTTTCCGTGCGCCATGCAGTTCATCTCGCGAGTCTTCTGCATCATTGTATCAATGACATTAGACGAGTGGTGGTATCATTTGATGTACACCAGCTCCACGAATGTTGATGCCACACCTATCATCGTTCACACCGGTCCGTGGAGGTCCTTGTGAAGGCATCGAGGTCGTTCAGCAGCTGAGGGTCAATCGTGAGATTCTCCTAGTCCTCTTGCTTTGGCTCAACGAGCTGGTGACGAGTCTCGTCCGAGGGAACAGCGTCCGCCATGTTCATGTCATCCGAAGTCGGGGCAGGAGCACTCGTGGGCAGTTCTTTGCTTTCTCGGACATCATTGGCACTCTCCAAGCCGGGAACACCAAAATTGTCGTCGGCTTCATGCACGAGGTCTGCAAACACATTATCCATGTGCGCACCGGCGCTCTGCTGACTGCCACCGAAGCTCGGGCTATTGATACCAGCCGTGGTCATGAAGCCGGTAGTAGATGCAGAAGACACGTCAGGCTGCTTGGGTGAGTCGAAAATGCCTCCAGGCATGCCACTTGTGGCCATGCCGCCAGCTTGGCGCGTGCCGAAGTCTGGGCTGGGTCGATTGTCGTCACTAGGGTTGCTGACCCCAGGTTGCGTAGTCGGCGTACTAAACATGTCGTTCATTCCAAACATCTGTGAGCCAAATCCGGGTGGCGGAGGAGAAGCATGGTTGCTATTATACCCGTGAAACATCGCTGGTGAGCCAAGGCGTTGTTGGCGCCCTGATCCTAGCAACGCGGATACTGGTTGATAACTATCACTCGACGTGGCATACGTCGGTGGCTCGTGGACTTGGCTTCCCTGTCGCTGCTGGCTAGCGGCTATATGACGTTCATGGGGAGTCTCATAGCCTAAACCAGGGTTGTGCGCAGCTGGCATCGGCATCGAGTTGACTTTAGTTTTGAATGTGTCGAGATTGGCTGTGAATGCTGGATCGTTGAGTTCCAGAACAGCTTTGACTTTGAGCAGACGATCTCTGTTCGCATGTGGCTCTTGGGCAAGGAACTCGTCCACGATAGGATGACCAGCCGTTGTACCAAGAACCTGGATGGCGAGCGCCGTGAGATGCTTGCGCACCTTCTCCTGCGGCACAGGTGTCAGACCAGTAGGGTATGGCTGTGCTGAATTCGACGAGCCAGGCAGACCAGGGGTCATGGAGCCAGGCGGCGAAGTGCTATTCATCGCTGGCTGAAGAGGCATGCCGCCAACTGCGTCAGACTGTTTGCGCTTGGCAACATGAGGCTTCATCTTGTACTGCGTGGGCAAGTCCTCAGGATTGGTAATACCAAGCTGAGCCATAAGCTTCTGTTGCTTTGTCGGGCGCGGCTTCCGAGTGGAGTGCGAGGCATCTGTTAACGGTGGAGCCTCGGGCGCCACTTTGGCGAGTCGATGCAGCTGTTGACGAAGATAATTGGTCTCATGTGCAAGGAGGATGTCGGCACCTTCGACCTTTCGCAAATAGAAGCGTAGGATGCTGACCTCTTCGGGGGTGGGCTCCATCGATGGCTCGACGTATGGACGAATGAAGTCACGGAAGACTTGACCCGACTCGCATATATTGGACAATGTCTTCTCCTCGACGGGCTGGAATGGCAGAGATTCCAGCTCATCAAACCAGGCTTGCAAGTCTTCCAATTTGGGTCGAGCGGCGTCGCGCGGAATCTTCACTCGCCAGTCGCAGATCGGGCAGGTGTACTTATCATCTTCCTTCACTTTGCCTCGGGCGATCTTGAGACACTTTCCGTGATACCATTCATGGCAAATCTCGCACTCGATCATCATGCCGGCCTCAGACTTGCGACAGATGCAGAAGACATCCCGACTGGAGGTACTGCCTTCCGTGATCGGAGCGTCGCCTTCGGTGGGACTTCCTGCGCGGGAAGAGGGCTCGACAGGCCCTCGTGGCTTGTCTTCAATGTCAAAGCATGCCTGATTGCGCATGTCCACGATGTGCATGTGCTGCTGTAGGATGTGCAAGGGGGCGTTGGCTTTGCCAAACAACTTCTTGCCTCGCCGCATCCAGTCCTCGTGTCGCTTGGATTCCTTCTCCAGATCGATCGTGCCATTCGGTTTACTCTGCAGTTCGTCGAGGGCATCCATGACTTCCTTCATTTCGTTGTAATGCGGTCGCTTGCGGAAATCGGGGTCCTTGCTACGGTCCACGAGTGACACAATCTTCTCTTGTATTTCTCGCTGCTTCTTCAGAATCGCATCCACGGCAGCAAGTGTTTCGACTGTGACCGGGAGTGTCGAGGCCTGACGCGATAGCGCGTCCAGTTGCTGGTAGTGTACCTGTTCGACTGCCATCAGTTCCTTGGCCTTTTGCTCCCACAGCTCGCCCTGCGCTTTGTGCTCCTTGAAGAAGGCCACGTCAGGATTGGTGTCGGGGACGCCAATTTCTGCACCTTCACTCAAGAACTTCTCTATGTCGCTCAAGGTCTGGCCCTGTTTTCCCTTTTCTTGGCTGGGCCTCTTCGCCTTGGCGGCGTCGTTCCATCGCAAACGCTTCAGTACTCTCTCGATGCTCTCAATTTCAGGCATGTCCACGTGGAAATCTTTGGCACGCTCGAGCAACTCTTCGAAGTCCTCCGTCTTCTTGGCGAGGATGTTTCCCAGCGCTGCGTTTGCGTCTTTCTGAAACTCTTCAATGTTGACGGCTCGTTCGCGCAGAGTCACAATCTCTGGGCAGTCAAAGCCAATCCTCTCTGCGCTCTCCAGAAGATTGTAGATGTTGGAGATCTTGCGTAGCTCCTTATCTCGCTCTTCTTGTTCGGCAGCCTTGGTGCCCTTTCGCCACACCTTCTCGCTCTTGCGTCGGTTCGTCTGCTTGCGGGTGATGTAATTAGTGGCCTCTTCGACCCACTCATTACACCGATCCACGAAACGTCGGAGATCCGGAAGTTGTGGGAGCTCATATTGTATCTTATCGCCCTCGGTCAGAAGAGTCCTCAAATGCTTGAGCGATGGTCGAGCACTGTCCTCCAATTCTTTGGCAACCTTGACTGCCCACACTTCAGGAATGTTTGCCTTGTCGACAACCTTTTGCACTGTCGCCGTAAGCACATCATCCGTCATACGATAGTAGACCGCATGTTCTCCGTTTTGCCCAGAGTAACGTTCGGACTCCAAGGCGTCACAGCATTCGTAGCTGCCGGCGTGCAACAAGCAAAGCACTTTCTTCGTCTTCTTGCACTGGTAACGCGACAGATGGCAATACGCTTTGCAAAACGTGCAAATCACTTCCTCTTCTTCCGTCGCGGGATCGATGGCCTCGGGCTCACGTCCATATCGAGGCCCTGTATAAGGGTCTTGTTGCTGAGTTCCCGTTTCGGGCTCGAGACTACCCATGAAGTGCTGACGGGTAGAGAGCTCATCGTCGCGCATGCGTTCCATTGCCGGTGCCAGCCATTTCGAAGTACGAATAGAATTGTCCCGTGATGCAGCCGTGAGCAGCATCTCGTCGTGTGAAAAGCATGGCTGCTTCCGATAGTCTCGCAGCCTCCTGACGCCCTCCTGGCCGAATGGTTCCCAGTCATGCGGCGCAAAGTTGACAGCCTCATTGAAGTTGAATCCCTGATTAAAACCAGCATGGTACGCACGTGGGAAGGTGATCACAAATTCGCCAGCGTGTTGGTCGATTGCGTAGACCTTGACTCCAGCTCTTCGTAACTTCTCTGGCTTTGCAAGAGTGACAAGCTGGAACAGAAGATCCGGCTGTGTTTCGAAAAGCTCGGGTACTTCCTGCTTCATCGTCTCCTCGAATTTGTACGAGTCCTCACCAGGAATACCATACCACGTCTTGGTCTCACCAAAATGCTGATAGTTGGCCGAGTATGTGTAGTGATCCTCGTTGTGCCAGCAGAATGTGGAAAACACCATGCCAACGTACAACCACGGGACGGTCATGCCAGACACGTCGGACTTGATATGCCGAAACAAAGACTCCTTATCGAGCGGCAAGATGTTCAGGTTCCAAGGATCGGTAGAGTATGGGTCGCGGGGATGCTTCTCGATTGTCGGGAATCCACTACCGTGCGTGGTGGAGTGAATGTCCGCGCCATACTCCACTTCTGTGGCATCCGACATGTCCTCGACAAGCCGCCAGAATTCGCGCTCAACATCGTCTTCTTCCAGGTGATGCTTCGTCTCGTTGAACGGGCTGTATTGTCGTGGCATCGTGTTGAAATGGTGATCTTTGAACTCATTCGCTTTTCGTTGGAATCCGGAAAGCGAGTACACGTCGCCTTCTTCAAAACCATACTCGTTGGTGCCGACGAGACACCGCGGACAATGCCACTCATGCGCAGGCGCTTGCTTCAGAGGTGGTTCCAGGCAGTACATGTGATAAGCGTCGCCACAGCTCTCACATTTCAGCTGCTTGTGAGGCTCATTTGGTGTTAAGCAGTTCTCGCACACCTCGCCTGGGCTGTAATTCCCGCGTTCGCGATTCGCTTGCAGCTGCTTGGGACCCATTCGAGAGTGGTGCATGTTACTACCAGCCACGGTGGGAACGTCATTCCGCATTCGCTTGCTCCGCCTCTCCAGTGTAGATACTTCATCGGGCGTCAATTCCGCATGTGGTCGTTTGAGAGATGAGACGCCATTTGGGCTTGGAGCAGTGTGCTGGGACATGTGTTTGCTATTGCCCTCCATGGGGTGGGGCGGATGGCCACTGTTGGCGTGGTGCATTCCATTCATACCGTTGACAGCAGTGAAGCCACTTTGTGTGGGCGGTGGAGGAGGTAACGCGTTGACTGGGGTGAAACCGCCAGCATTGACGGGAGTGAATCCACCTGTGATGGGTGCGATATGAGGCTGAGGTGCTGCATAATGCGGTTGTTGGGGCGTTTCATGCTGCTGTATCGGGTGCAGGATCTCGTGATTGCCAGAGAAAGTTGGGTGCGGACTGTGTCCGTTGAGCGAAGCATGCAGTGCGGCGGACGCGTGCTTCGTTGAAGTATGTTCTCCGGGCGTCGCCCCAGGCGGTCGCTTCACTGGTGATGGACCTGGAGATGGCGTATAGGGACCTCCATTCATCATCTCGATGTGATGATGTACTCCTGGCTTTGCCAACCGCAGGTACTCTTCGTAAGGCAAGAGCCATTTCTGGTATGAGTTCTTGAGCGACGTCGACAACGACGACATGATCTTTCCACTGTAGCCCAAGTCTCTGCCCACTTCAGCCCATCTCTTGCCTTTGCACACCTGCTCAAAGCCGCCCTTGCGCTCCACAGTCTTCTTAAGGCGGTACAAATCAAGAGGCCGCTTATCGACGCTCGGGAATCGGTTCAAGTTATGTCCATTTTGCTTGTGGAATTTTGCGAGTTGGTCTAGGTAGTCATTGTTAATTCGATTGCCACCTTCGACCGAGTTCAGCTCCTGCCGTCGTGTTCGGAAGTGGAAACGCTACTCGGACTTCATGTTAGCCAGGTCATCTTTACGACAGTGCTCAAGGGACTGTGAAACAAGCAGGAGAAGGCTGCGCACCTCAGTATTGATGGCAAAGGGGGGATTCCAGTTCTCCGGAGGGACCACTTTCACGATGCCGTACTTGCTACCTTCGGGGGCAATCTTGCGCATATATTCCATCGGGTCGCGGAATTCCTCTTCGGTCGGTCGATAGATGGGCGCATTCGGTATGTCGAACAGACGCGATTTCCTTGTCGTATAACTGCGCTGATTGGGCTGCCCTCTCCGCTCGACAGTCGACAGATCGAGCGCCTCCGCCCGCCGTGCGCTGAGGGGGATGGCATGGTTGTTGCCAGAAGGCGGACCGTTCAGAGTGCCTGGCACTGCTGGCATCTTGGACTGCTTCTTCGACAGCGGACCTGGAGATTCATTGGACGTCGATGGTCCCGCTATGGGCGACGGTCGAGCAGGCGGTGCGGCCATGGCTGCACCTCCGCCTCCGCCTCCGCCTCCGCCGCCGCCGCCGCCGCCGCCAGTGCTGGGAGGCTGCACCATGCTGGTCTCAGTGTGGATACATTCGACGCTCCGATCGCAGTTGAGTCGGGGTCGTTGGGTGGTTTCGCGGATGATGTCGACGTGGTGGTGGTGGTAGTGGTGGTGGTGGCGGTGGTTGTTGTTGGTGGTGGTTGTTGGTGGTGGTGGTAGTTGGCGGCGGTGGTGGTGGTGGTGGTGTCGTTGTTGTCCACTACATGTATGGTTCCAGGTGCGGAGATAGGTATCGGAGGTGTTGTGGCGTGGCGTCGAGAGGAGCGAAGGTTATGTAGGTTGGGTAGGTAATGTCGGTAGGAGGTACAGTAGGGAAGGTAAGGTAAGGTAGAACTATAAAGGTGGTGGTACCGTCTGGACGGAGCCAGAGCCACAGAGCGTCAGAGCCACAGACAGACAGACAGACAGACAACGGCACAGCGATGTGAAGTGAACTGCACTGCACGGCACTGCACAATGCACAATGCACACTGCACACTGCACTCGGTATTAGGCTAGAGTATGTATGTAGGGAAAGGGTACATACATACCTCCTACATACATACCTACATAAGGTCATCCGCGCTCCCCGTCTGCCGGGCTGACTTTCTCTCGAGCCGGCCACTTGCGCCAATTTGCCAGTGGCATTAAGGCATTATGGCAAATGCCTCGTAACTCGTTCCACACGCAGCAGAAGTCACGAAATTACCGATATTCGGTAGCGATATTACACTGATTTTACTATGATTATTATCTGCGGAATTCCACCTACTCCACAGTCCACTGCCCCAATGAATCGCGCGCGATGTGTCGAAATACCTACCTACCTAGACCTGTCGGGCCACGTGCCGGGTCAGCTGACTGCTAACCGCTTTCATCCGCATCGGCAGCAGGTTGCAGGGATGAGTTGAAGATGAGGTCCAGCAGGCCAATCACAGCCTTTGCCTCTTCAACTTCACCCGCAACAAACAACAACAGACCGACCGACATATACATGTACCCTTTGATATCACAACCATGGACAAAGGCATCGCTCCGATACCCGCCTTTTACGCGTGCTACCTCCTGCGGTCCATTGCTCGCCACGCATCGCTCTACATTGGAAGCACGCCGAATCCGCCCCGCCGCCTGCGACAGCACAACGGTGAGTCCAAGGGCGGCGCGGCGAAGACTTCGAAAGACTCGTTGCGGCCGTGGGAGATGACATGCCTGGTGACGGGCTTTCCGAGCAAGATTGCCGCCTTGCAATTCGAGTAAGTGGCTCGTAATTGCGACATGCTGTTTTTCAGATGCTGGGTACATGTCTATTCACTTTTCTCCAGATCACATGATCGTTGTTGTTGTTGTCGACTGGTGTGCTGATGTCGCTCAGATGGGCATGGCAGAATCCACAGACGACTCGCCATATCACGGCAGACTCACGCATCACGCAGGCCAACATGACTTCACGCATATCACCCAAAACAGGCAAGATCCGAACGCGATCGAAACGTCCTCGTCTGTCGTTGACGGACCGCCTGCGGAACTTGCACCTACTCCTTCGAGCGAGAAGTTTTCGTCAGTGGCCGCTCCAGCTCACTTTCTATTGCGAAGACGTGCATCGAGTGTGGATGAAACTCGGGGAGCAGATCACAGAGAGATTGCCGTCCGGCTTCATTGTCACCATGGACGAAGCTTCTCGTGCTACTAAGCCTCGCAAACAGCCCGCCAATGATGTCGTTCCTGCTGAAAGCATAGGCATTCAGGCACTGGACGTGGGCTACACGAGTCTGAAGCAGCATTTGCGGAAGAGTCAAGAACTGTTCGGCACCGACGCTTCCACATTGCAATGCTGTGTCTGTCAATCAGCGGTTCCGTCAAGCGGCGCTTCGACATTAGTGTGCTCAAACGATGACTGCTCGGCAGTTTCGCATCTGCAGTGTCTAGCAACCAGATTTCAATCCGAGACTGAGCTCAGCGATGATCTTGTTGTGCGCTCGACGGGACGCTGTCCCACTTGTACTTCTGAGCTGCAGTGGGTGGACTTGGCCAAAGAGCTAAGCCTACGAATGCGTGGCGAGAGAGAAATGAAAGAACTATTCAAAACGAAGCGCGTCAGGAAAGGCACTGCCACTGAAGCCGTGCAAGATCATGCAGATTCATCTGGCGAGGAGGATGCGCTACCAGACATCGTTCCAGAAGAGGACGACTGGCCCCAGATCGATGACAGTAGTGATGAAGAGGTCGCACCCGTACGGCGGCCGACTGAGAAAGTCCCTGCACCAAAACGCACGCCGCTCAAAACCTCCAAGCGAATTCGAGCCCCTTGTTCTGAGCCAGTGATTGAAGATAGCGAGTGGGACGAAGCAGAGATATTGACCTGAACGAGTCCCAACAGCAGATGGAAAAGAAATCACAGATTCATTTCTCGAGGAATGACAACGGCACATTCACGAAAAAGTCATCTTTTCAAGCTTCGTGTGGTCATTCATTCATTACATACATAACATATATCCATCTTGACCCTCCAAAACACCTCAGGTACCTGTAATCTATTTAACTAAATTACCTTATGTACCCGAGGAATACAAGTTCAACAAAGAACTCCCACCACAAAACTGCTTCACATCCCCTCCACACGTCATCAACTTGGCAATATCACACGAGATTTTCTTCGCGCTGGAAGCGGTATTGATGACGGAACCGCAATAACATCTGTTTTGGGGGGGAAGAGTGTATGTTAGTATTCATGGTAATAACAATAAGAAAAAAGGAGGAGGAGGAGATGAGGCAAAAGAAGAGAAGAAAGAAAAGAAAAACTCACTCAGTCCCATACTCCACCCCCGCAAACCCCCACCCCCTCTCCTCACACCTCCCCACACACACCTCAGCCGTCATCGTCGTACTCGTAAAACTATAATTCGCCAATGCTCTCCCACCACTCAACCCGGGGTCGGTCAAACATTCCTGTTGCACAAATTTCCCAATTGGAGATTTCACGCTCGGCGCGATATATGCGGTATTGTTGTACAGAGAAAGGGCATTGGGGCCACCGCAGATTTCGTCGCCGACGCCGGTGCAGCGTTTGTTGCAGGTGGCGTTGGTGATGCTGGTGGTGGGCGTGGTGAGGAAGTTGGTACCGGAGAGCGTGTTGCCGCAGTAGCATTCGGAGCCGTATCTATATACAGGGAGGGGTTGTTAGCATATGACCGACCTGAGGGAGAAAGGGATGGGGAGTGTTGGTGTATCTCGTACTCGGTGCCCCAGTATTGCCAGCCTCTACCACCTTGGGTTGTTGCGCAGAAGTTCTGGCAGATTGAAGAGCTCATGTTGAGCTGTGATAGGGAAGCTCCGGTGAGTGTGCGGCCGGTGTTATTGTAGTTGTCTGTGGCGCAACCAACATAGTTGGGTTTGGTAACGATTGGAAGGTCTTGCGGTACGTTTCCGGCGCTGTTCTTGTTGCTGCCATTTGCGACGAACGATGGGTCAGTATTGTTGTAGATTGAGATGAAGCTGAGGCCGCCGCAGATTTGTTGAGGACCGCCGTTCGTCATGGTGCCTAGGAAGTAACAGGTCACAGGTCAGCAGACATCGCTACGAACGAGAATATATTTCAACAATTCTGTCTCCAAGCTTGTTCTCTTTGAATAGTGAACTCGAGCCAAATGAGACATCCAGAATAGAGGTTTCCTTCGAAATGCTGCTCAACTCACCACCACAATTGAACGTGCATCCAGACCCCATTACAGCAGTATTTTTGATCGCATTGTCACAGTAGCACTACAGTAGGAGTCAGCAAGTCCACTCACCACTTTCGGTAGTAGTACATCGGGAAACTTACTTCCTGGCCGTATTCGACACCACTGAGGCGATATCCACGGCTCTTACAGTAGCTATTGCAGAAATCCACCGTCATGGCGCTGGAGTTTGAGACCGAAACAGCATTGAGAGTGCGAACAGATCCGCCAGTATCGTTGAAGCAGCCAACATACTTCACAAAACTGTCGGTGGTGCCCCACGTATCTCCAGGTGAGGCGGTAGCCATTGCGACCGCGGTCGAGTCTTTCGTGCTCGTCACAGACGGCTTGGGGACACTGTCGGGACAAGACATGGACGCAGCTGGTGCAGCTTCGGGGCCGGGGGTGATCGTGATGCATCCTGGGAGCTTGGAAAGCATACCGGTCACATCTTCGCCAATCTGTCGTGGCCGCTCCGGACAATTGTATGAGTATCCGTTCGTCTGAAAAGACTGCAGGATGGGACACTCTTCGATAGTCCCGTAGTTCGGGACGCTTAAGCAATCTGTGACGGCTTTGGCGAGCACATCTGTGTCCCATCCATTCTGAAAGTCTCCGTGGAAGCCATATCCAGTAGGATCACCTTGCGAGAACACAAATTGTCCTTTTGGATCCTTTGGAACGTTTGCCACGCTGTAGAGAGTCTCCAAAAAAAGGTGGGGAATTTGAATTGGATGCGTGGGAGGGCATATGCCGTTGTCGATCTGGGTTTGGTACGCTACGTGGCTGTTATCAGCCTTGTACAAGTCGACGCCATTCCAACAACTCTGGTAGTGAATTTGAGCGCGCATGCCGTAGGGACAGTCGGTGTCAAACATGTAGGGCCGCTCTGGCGGCTGACTATCTTTTAGGCATGCGAACGACACTCGATCAGCGATAGGTCGTCCGGGATACGTCGCATTGCCCCAGGTATATGTCTTATTGTCGTAGCTCCGTGCTGACTTGTCTCCCGAAAGGATGTTGAGACCCTTCGGAAAAGGCACAGTTTGGTTGGCATTGGGTCCTCGCCCAAGATAATAGGCTACGCCTCCTGTGTGCGGGACTTCGAGGAAGGACCCATTGGGATAACTATAGTAGAGGGTCGGTGTCCAGTATGCTGACTTGTCGGCGGTAATCTCGCACGATGTACATTCCGAATTGAGCAAGCTGTCGTATGTTGCATTGATGCCAAAATCTACGGACCAATTAGCAGAGCGAAAATGTAAACAAATATCACATGGTACTCACTAGATCCTCCAATGATCGAATGTGTGTGAGCAGCGATGGCCCCCGGATTCACGAGGGTGTCGATCCGGCCTCTCTGTATCATAGCACAGTTCATGCGCCAAAATGCATCTGCACTGCCCAGCAACGTCAGCGCAAGCGCCGCACGTAGTACTTGAGTCTTGTGCATGTCGGTGAAACTGTCAGACTGTCTTCACGGCCGGGAAGATGCAGTTGAAAGGCGATCAAAGTCTTTGAAGTCAGTGATCGTGTTCTTTGGAAGGCCGACCACTGTGCATTATAATGTCCTGAAGAACTCGATGTTCATATATCTTGCAGGGGCTAGTCGGCCAACTTCACTTGGTGGATACATCGGTGGCTAGCGTGCTGAACAAAAGAGGTTACATTGGCACTGGATTAGGCATAGTATGATTGATTGATAGTGCACTTTCTTTGTTTGCGAGCTCCAGCCTATAGCAAGATGTCCGCTCATTGTAGCCATCATCTAGTGTTTCGACAGATGTAGTCGATCGATCATTGTTGGCGCATCCTCAGCGCCATCATCGCCGACATCGGTGATCCGGGTCAGCCTATGAGCTATCAGCATTCGCAACTTCATGTGGAAGAACTGCGCAGTATGGGTTAGCTATCGTCCATTTGCGTTCGACCAGAATGCTATACGGAGAATTTTCTTTGTGCCTTTAGGCCGAACCAGTATAGTCAGGGTTGTAGGATGAGACACATAATACGCGCGCGTGTACAGCGCCATTACTTCCCATTTGGCCGCCCAAACAATGATACGACTAAAAGTTGTGGTTGTATTTGCGGGAGGAAGAGAGATGCGACGCCTCTTGATGCTAGCGAACAAAGGGCAGCCTGGTGCCTGATGGGATTCCTGATGCGATCTGCATAGCGCCTCAAGGAAGAGCAATAGGAAGCCATGTGTTCCCAGTACCATGTGGCGAAGCTGCAAGCCTCCGACGAACTTGACCAAGTTGACGTGAAGTCAGCTTAGCCTTTCCCACGCACTCCCCTCAGCATTGCCCATGGCGTGTTGCACGTGGCTAAGGTTTGAGACATTTTGATAGTTCGAATGAGCTTCATGTGGTTGTTGCTCCGATGGGCATTATTCGACCCATACTTTTGAGCGCGATGGGGCTTTATTCGAAGAATGGAATGGCTGCCCTCTCCAAGCCAGTGATCCTGATGGCGCCCAGATGGATCCTGTTATGCCAGGGGTGCATAGGCGGAATAAAGGCACTGCAACGGCTTTGGCTGTGCAGTCGCGAGGAGCGCCGCAGAGGTCATCATTATTGGATGCGGATGGCGGGAGATGTTGCCCGCTGGGGAGGGTGATGGCGATGAATAGGTGCTGGGTGGTCTGTGGGTCAGCTGGGTGAAGAAATGAAGAAGTGAAGAAGTGAAGATGTTGTTATTTCGCGTGTGCAAGGGCGCCGGGCGGGAAGATGGCTCGGCTTGGCAAGACGCAGCCCGTCCTACCAGCCTCGGCGGCAATCATGACGAGTACCTACCTCCTACTGTACCTAGGAGTAGGAGGATGTACTGGCACTACCTCCTGCCTCCCGAGGATGTACTGGCAGACGGGAGGTAAAGGCGCAAACAAACACACTCTGCAAACGAGAGTGACACAGGCCACATGTACCTAGGAGGTAGTTCCAGGTGGCATTGTTGTTCTGCTTGCTGGTGATCCTCTCCTCTTTCGCGACTCGCCAGCCCGACCCTTGACAGAAACAGAGCCGCGCTGGCAGCATGACTGAGCATCACGAACCCCCACCGTCGCCAGCACCAGCACCACCACCACCACCACCACATGATGAGGGCTATGCCACTGCCTCTACCTCTGCCCCACGTTCCACTGCTGCAACAGCTCGTCTCCGCATCGCACAGACGCCCTCCAGCACTCATGGCCTGTCGCCGCCTCCACGACGCCGATCGTCCTTGATCTCCTTCTCCAGCATCGACGATGCCACGCGCACCTTTACCGACGAGTACATCAACCCGCGGACTCGCCATCGACGAGAGGGCAGCAGCAGTGAGCACGAAATGACGAGCTGGCACTCTTCGCCGCTGGCCTTTGCCATTCTGCCGGCCTTGGGAGGACTGCTGTTCAAAGATGGCAGTGCATTCGTGACAGACGTGCTGCTGCTCGGCCTGGCAGCCATCTTTATGAATTGGAGCATCCGCCTGCCTTGGGACTGGTACTACTCCGCCCAGGCGCTGCGCCGTGATGTCGAGCCAGAGTATGACGACTCCGGGGATGACACTGCTGTGGAAACCACTTCATCTGCTGGGGGCTCGCCCAAGCCGTCTTCGGAAGACAGACACGTCGATAATACACACGCCAACAGGGAGCATATCAGCAAGCGTGAGAGGGCTGCTGCTAGCCTCCGTAACCAGGAGTTGCTCGCTTTGCTGGCAACCTTTGTGCTCCCAGTCCTGGCTGCATACCTGCTGCACGTTATTCGCGCGCAGCTTTCTGGTCCGAGCAACGGCCTGGTGTCCGACTACAACCTCTCGATCTTTCTGTTGGCAGCAGAGATACGGCCTGTACGGCAAGTGGTGCGCATGGTCGCCAAGCGCACCCTGTATCTTCAAAGGACAGTCACTGGTATGGATGATCCGTTCGCGTCTGCCGTGGACGAAAGGAGCACCATCAGTCGACTTGCAGACCGTATCGCAGATCTTGAAGAGAAGCTGTCTGCGCATGCTGTTGTCCCTCCTCCAGTGAATATGGCGCAGAAAGCCGACGTAAGCGACCTTTCTAGTGAGATACGCCGGCGCTACGAGCCCCGACTGGAAGGTCTAGAGCGTGCTGTCAGGAGGTATGAGAAGCGCACTGTGACCCTCGCCATGTCTACTGAACAAAAGCTATTGTCTCTCGAGACTCGTTTGCAAGAAGCCCTTAGTTTGGCCGCCGTAGCTGCGCAACACTCACAGAACCCTGGCATGGTCTCAACCGGCGTCGCAACTCTCGGTAACATCATGGCCTTTCCGTGGAAGGTGGCATACAGTGTCTGTATGTGGCCCCTTCTGGCGACCGAGCAGCTTTACAACAAGACGAAGATAGTCTTGCTGGGACCAGCGCCGCCACGTTCTCCCCAGCGACGAAGCAACAGGCAGGACATACGCGGGAGAGAAGACAGTCGAACGCGGGACAAGCAACCGCTGAAGAAATTTGTACGATAAGAAGCCGGACTGTATGATGATCAGGCGCAGGCGTATGGACGCAGATTTCACCAGAAGAAACATGGCCTCAACGGCAGAACAATAATGATACCCCACCCAACAGAAGAACTTGAGGTTACCTTGTATAATGCTACTTTTTCGGCCATTTGGCTGGCGTCTAGAAGCTTCCCGTTTCTCCCTTTGCAACCTCAATTCGATACCTCGTACTCAGTCTGGTCGTATCTTTGTCGCCATGTGTGCAAGCACCATCTAGAGTACTTTTTGACGCTGGGGATATTGTCACAGCATCGTGTCCCCGCATCATGTCTTGAAGTCTCGAAACGGAGGTCCCTTGACCTTGTGATTAGAATCGAATTTGACGCCTTCTTCTTGGAGAAGCTTATGCTTCTCGTTGGCAAACTTGCCACTTTCGCCCCAGCCTCCGCTCTTGAAGCCGCCCAACGTGCCATCTGCGGCAAGGATACGGTGACAAGGTACCTAGGCGCGGATGCTGTTGTTAGCTTGGATCATCATCATCATCATCATCATCATCATCATCATCATCACCATCACCATCACCATCACCATCACCATCACCATCACCATCACCATCACCATCACCATCACCATCACCATCACCGTTAAAAAGTGCAATTTCACAACATTTACACACACCTCGGGAGCAAAAGGATTGTTCTTAATAGCACAACCCACGGCTCGAGCGCAGGTCTTCTTCGAGGATACTGTACTCAGATAATCCGACATAGTGCCATACGTAGAGTAGCTGCCCCTCGGAATTTGCATTAACATTTTGAGGATTTGCTTCTTGAAGGCCGTCAAATTCGAGTCCTCGATTCGTTGCACTTGTACAGAAGACATTATATCTGCTTGGTTCGCTTCGGTAGTGGTGGTCCCTCTCGTCACGCCAGGCTCGGCATGCTCGCCATCCTCGGCATTCGCAGTCTCTACGGCTACAGTCGAGCTCGGCGATGATGATGGCAGCTGCAGGAAATATGATGAGACCGTCTCGTTCTTTTTTCGTTTCTTTGTCCGAGGAGGAGGAGGAGGGGGAGGACTAGATGGATTTGCATACTGGACCTCGTTCGCAGTAGTAGCAGTAGTAGCAGTAGTAGCAGTAGTAGCAACGTCTTGTCCTTTTCTTCGTTTCTTGCCGCGTTTACCGCGTAATTGCAGACTATGCTCATCCAGCTCTACGAGATTGGCAGAGCCTGCAGCAATTTTTCTCGCGAGAGCGATAGCGGTGCGGAGTTGTGCTTCGGACATGTGTTTGTATGCGGGCGATGGCAAGACTTCTGTCCATGGCTTGTCGATCCCGACACTGTTATCCAGAATGATGCGTGCAAAGCAATGGTCTAACACGACCGGCCATCGGGGTTGCGCTTCGTCACGCGCTTTTGCTAGGGTTGGGAGGTATTGCTTGTATATAGAATTCCATTGATCTTGGAGTTTCTCTTTGGTGGCCATCGGATTGGATGGATGTAGGGGACAGAGCGCGCGAGTTGATCAATGATGATATGTACATGTACCCAGGTACCTCCTACCTGATGATCCATGATCCATGTAACCGCGCTAGAACGCGAAGCACGGACTCCCGTTTCCGACAACAACATCGCTCACGCGCTTTTCTACCTCCTACACATCCAGTCCTTATAATCCTCATTGTGCTCCGTGTCATTATTCGACGCGCCCACGAGCTCCCATCGTTGTCCCCAACACGTACATGTATTCCGCTGTAAGCCATCGAGAAATGACTGTCGTGGTTAGGCGCAAATTGAACCCGCGGAATACACCATATACCTACATGTACCTTAGGCAGTTCAATGGCAAGCAGAGGAGCCGCCCACGATGATTCAACTGGGAAGAGGCCTCTTCTCGCACACTCAAGAAATTCAACATCATTATAAGACGTGCCCGACCGCCTGTGGACGAGGAGATACATGTACCCTGAGGTGGGTGAACCTGAAGACTTGCACACTGCCCAGGTATCATGCCTTACCGTTCCATGCTGTTGCTCTTGCCTCTTGCCTCTTGCCTCTTCGCTCTTGCCTCTTTGCTCAAACGCGCGGAAAAAGTCAATGCTGCGGTGGAGGAGTTTCTAGAAGGTCTGTTGCTTGGCAACCTCACATTTGTGCTCCGTGGTGGAGTCACCAGAATTCCGCTTTCTTCCATCCCGCCTTTCTCTTCTCTTCTCTTCTCCCTCTACCACACTGCCAGAAACAAGCTAACTTTGGCAACAGTCGGTCAAATCAATCACACACTTCACCACCATGGCGCCCATCACCTGGACTGACGCTGCTCGCACTCAGCTGCTCTTGATCATGATTCACTTGGGCACACCACCGAGGTGGGAGAAGGTGGCTCAGCTTCTCAACAATGGCTGCACCGGCGAAGCTGCTCGGTACGCACATAGCTGAATTCTTGTCGATACACCAGCTAACAGAGAGTACAGCCAGCAGTTCAAGCTCCTGAGGGCCAAGGCCCAGAAGGAGTTCGGCGCCATCTCTGCTGACGATGACGGAGACAGCCAGCCAAAGGCCACTCCCGCCAAGGGACGTGGCAAGAAGATTGGAGCAGAGTCTGCGGCAAAGTCGTCGCGCAAGCACAAGGTTAGCGAGGAGCCTGCTGAGGACGACGAGGAGGCTCAGTCCCCACTCAAGAAGCTGAAGGTGAAGACCAAGCTCAGCGAGGACGATGACGATAGCCTCTCGCTGATTGCGGACAGCTCTGCTACACCTCTCAAGTAGATAAGCACGATCAGGAGACGGAATGCGATATGGACTGCAGTCCAGTCATTGCACTTTTGTTCAAGTGCTTGGGGCTGAGGCCCGGGGAGGATGAGTCGCCCCGAAGACCGGGGAAAGAAAAACAAAACGCCAGCAGTTTCCGCGATCGTTATTGTAGATCCTTGGCAAACCTCTTGAATTGAAACTCCGTGTCTTCACATCCCACGCTCATCCTTTCTCCATCTTTGAACAAAGTTAACACCACCCGACACCCCACCCTGAAATCTCACCAAATCTCTCTTCACCACCACCCACCAACAACACTCCCAAAGACCACTGTCACCGTCAGTATGGTAAGTGAGCCGACAGCAATAACCACATCGCGCAAAAGCATCTGCTGACCATTGCCGCTAACGAAAAAAAAAGCCTGTGACTTGGGACGACGCAAAGGAGAAGCAGCTGCTGCTCCTCATCCTGCATCTCACCCAGCCACCAACCCCACCATGGGCTGAGGTCGCCGAAGGTATGGGCGAAGGCTGCTCCGAGGAGGCCTGCAAGTGAGTACATAGTTAGCCATTGATTACCAAAAAGAAAAAACAACAAAACATCCGTCCAATCTGACACGACGCACAGGCAGAAGCTCAAGAAACTCAAACTGGCGGCTAAACAGCAATTCGGTGAGCCTCCGGCTGTCGGCAGTGGCACTCCCAAGCCCAAGACTCCAGCCAAGCGCGGTGGCAGGAAGCCTGCTGGTGCAACTCCCCTCAAATCTACCGGAAAGCGCAAGGCGAAGAAGAGCTCCAGCGAGGAGGAGGAAAAAGAAGGGGAAGAGGAAGAGGAAGAGGAAGAGGAAGGGGAAGAGGGTTCCCCTAGTAAGAAGACTCCAGCGAAGAAGTTGAAGCTCGAGGCTCAGGACGGTGCCGATAGCGAGAACTAGGTGCACCGCTACGTCTTCCTCCTTCGTCGGGCGAAAATGCTGCAGAATATGTATTGTAGAGGTGGCTACTGAATTCGCGTTATACCAGTTGCACTACTAGGGTATAACTAAGGTAGCTTCAGACTTGGGACGGAGACAAGTTTGAAGCGTTGTGATGTTCAGGATGTTGCATTGCTTGATCGGAGAGGAGGAGATTCACGTTGGGATAGACTGAAATACCACGAAGCCCAACTTCACTTTTGCGTTTCGGTGTCCTCGGGCTTCGTTCCGCCTTCCTTCTACTTCTCTCTCTCTCCCTACCTTATCTTCCCAAGTCTTTCTTCTCCTTCCACAACGCGCAAACATCACTTCACTACCAACGCCACAACAACAACAAACATAACATCGCCCATCATGCCTATCGGACAAGCCGTCGGTAACAAAATCACCTGGACTGATAGCGCCGACAAGAAGCTCTTGATGGCCATGCTCGAGGTGGCTTCTCCCTCTGTACCCAACATGGTCGAGGTCGCCAACGTCTTTGGCGAAGGCGCTACACCCAAGGCCCTCAGGTGAGTCACGCTTCTTCTGGAACTCTCTCGCCCTTCACTTTGCTTCTCCTCTTGTCTTCGCTTCCCCCCACTTCGATCGACTTCTCTCTTCAGAGATACACACACACACACACAACATACACACGCGCGCGCGATCCCAAATCTCTATACCACATCCTCCCTACCCAAAAGTCACACAAGCAACCATGCCTTCGGGACAATCAGAAGGACCCAAAATCGTCTGGGACGCCGCCGCCGACAGACAACTCCTCATGGCCATCATCAAAGCCGCAGCTCCCACTGTGCCGAAATTCGCAGATGTCGCCGAAATTATCGGCAACGGTGTCACCGCATCACAGCTCTCGTCGGTTCCATTGTACAAGCCTGCGGTTGTTATGAGAATCACTTCACTAATGCCAGATTTTTTTTTCTTCTTCCTTTTAGTAACCGCTGGGCCAAGCTGAAGAAGCAAATCGAGGGAACCGGAGGAGGAGGAGGCTTAGCAGCTCCTCCGTCTACGCCTTCGAAGCCAAAATCGACTCCGTCGAAGGCGAAGGGTACGCCGAGGTCTGCGGGGAAGCGGAAGGCGAAGGATATGAGTGATGATGGAGATGATAAAGAGGAGATGGAGGAGAAGGTGGGTAAGGATGAGAAGGTGCCTTCTGAGAAGAAGGTCAAGATCAAGGAGCAGCCTCTGGATGAGGATGAGGTTGAGGACGAGGAGGAATGGTTGGTCTAGAGGGGCAGCCTTTTCACTGGCGTTGATAGGCGATGGACCATTCTCCCGTAACAGCGCTTCACTTGAGTTCGTTTTTGACTTGGAGATGGGGAGATATCGCAGCTTGCTTTGAGTGAATGAGCTAGCTTGGTGCAAGGTTAGCAAACTTCACAACAACAACAATGATTCGTTTCCTCGTAAACTCACCTATTTGAATCTCCTGTTTTTACTGCGTGACCACAAAGATCCACATCCCCAGACATCACGCACTCCAACCTACCTACCTACCTACCTAGGTAAGGTACCTAGTCATCACTTCATACCCAAAAACAAACATCTCACCACCACAGCCATCCATCATCCATCATCCATCATCCATCATCCATCGTCCATCGTCCATCGTCCATCATGCCAGTCACCTGGGACGACGCGACCGAGCGCCAGTTCCTACTCGCATTCATCTACGTCGCCCATCCAGACACTCCCAGTTGGACCAAAGTCGCAGAAATCCTCAACGCAGGCGGAGGATCCGAGTTTAACAGCAATGCGCTTCGGTAAGCCCTACCCTACCTACCTACCTACCTACCTAGTCACCGTTTCTCGCCAGCAGTACTCGGGTAGGTTTCTTGATCCCTAGTAGTACTAACTGACATTTTTATTCTCTCTCCTACAGTCAGAAATATGCCAAAATGAAAAAAGCCGCCGAGGCGCAATTCGGAGCTGCCATGTTAGCTTCTAGTACTAGTACTAGTACTGCTACATGTGCTGGTGGTGATGATGATGGAGAGGGAGAGGGAGATGGTGCTGAAGTCCTTCTCAAGACGCCTTCGCGCCCGCGGGGCAGGAAGGCGGGGAGTGAGATGTCGGTGATGATGAAGAAGAAGAAGAAGAGTACTGGTAAACGTAGGAGTACTAAGAAGTTGAACGATGAGGAGGGTTCGAAGGGTGATGGAGAGGAGGAGGAGGAGGATGGGGAGGAGGATGAATTGGCGAGCCCGAGTAAGAAGGTCAAACTCGAAGCAGGTATTCAGAGCGACGATGAAGATGTGCTGTTTTGAGGGCCTTTGGATTGCTGCTGCTACCTCCTAGGAGGTAGTAGGTATGGCTCAATTGCGGTGGCAAGAAAAGCTACATGTACCTCCTAGGTACATGACAATGACATGCATTCACAATCCTCTTGGCGCATTCCAGCCTGGACGGGCCTGACTCCTTGCGTCCGACGTGCATTTTCCTTCCTTTCTGGGCCTTTCATCTACATATACCTTATACATCCATTGTATCAACTACCTTAATCATCATGTATACATACATGTAGGTAATTCGACTGCCCTATCAGGCTATTGGACTTCAACTCTTTCATCTGACCTGACCCAACCCGTAGATTCCCCGGTCCCAGGATGGAGGATACAGGCTAGTACTGTAGATCATCAGGAAGCTTCTTCTGGTGCCCCTCCTGAGCCTCGAGCCTCGAGGGAGTTGAATCGCGTGGTTGATCGCCTTTGTTCGTCCTACGCCGCTTTATAGTTTCTGCTACAGGTGGGAGGGGAGGTAGGAGGTAGGAGGTACATGTACATACATAGCTCTCGCCCGCCGGAATGCCATCTCAACCATTCTCAATATGGGGCTAGGACTCCAAATGTAGACCCCAAATGTAGAACACTGGAGACATGCACATCAAAACGGACGGGAGTGAATGGCACGCTCAGTCTTCAGACTCTCTCTCAGTTGACACACAAGAAAACACAAGCTTCACTCGAGGCAGACCAGGGGCTTTAGCAGGGCTGCAGGGTCACTTCTATTGGCGGCTGGCCCCCCTCGTTTTTCGCTCAGGAGGGATTGAATCATTAGATAATGGGATAATTGGGTGTGAAAAACTGCCTCCAGGCTTGGGAATGGGCCTTGGATCGAGCATGCGACGTCGCGACGTCTCGACATCTCGCTCGCTGCCCTACACACTTGCTTTCTCTCTCTCTCTCTCTCTCCCCCTCTCTCTCTCTCTTCACCGCCCACGCCCACGCCCACACTCACACTTCCGCTCTCTCCGTCTCTGCCACTGCTGCTTCTCTCTCTCTCTCTCTCGCCTCCCACTGCCATTGGCAATCATTATTGCTACACGGTGCCCAGCCCGCTGCCGACGATCGCCATCATTGCTCCCTCAGCCAAGTCTGAAGCTGCACGCGCCCGTTTGGCTGGTCCGTCAGCGGCGACAGAGTTTCGCAGGCGGTCCCGCACTACCGTACCACTGTCTTCACCCTTGACTAGGCCCCTCGGCGTCACTTCACCAGAATACCTCCTACGGCGCGACCCTGACTGCGAGCGCGCCTGACGCCGACGACGAGCCCCTGCCTCCCCCTCACGAGTGCACGAACAGAGCGAGAAAGACAGTACCTAGTATCTGGGCCACTGCACCACGGCAGCGCATCCCACCCATTGCGCTCTGAGAGCCTGGTAGCCGAACCACAGCACACAAGGCGCACCGCGGGTCCCAACTGCTCGAGGCGACCGTTATGGCTGACCATCAGACAAATACGTGAGTGTCCCTCCCTGGAACCAGCTACACATGTGATGCTGCGACTCGGTCATATGGCCTGCAACAATACGCGCGCTGTGAGCACTACAAACGGCGCCACAGTCATCGTCGTGCGAGCGGGCGAGCGGTAGTGGCTCGAAGACCCTGACCCTTTCGTGACGAGCACGACTTGACTGACCTGCTATGGTAGACTGTACAGGCCTGACCAGTTCATGAACCCGGGTCCTGCGCCAGCACCGCCTGCAGGCAGGGCAAAAGTGACCCTCACGCCCAACGTCTATAATACGCCGGGCAACCCCAACCTCAAAACCATATACAATGGCTCTGACGCCTCAGCCAATACTTCGCAAGCCTCGCTTCATCGCACGGGCACGAGCAGTGGCGAGATGACTGTAATCAAAGACGGCTGGGCAAAGGTGAAAGAGGAAGGCGGTGGTTTCATGAAGTCCTTCTGGAACGAGCGTTTCTTGGTGCTCCGCGAGAAGCAGCTCGACTTTCTGAAGAACAATACTCATAATAAGACCACGAACGTCATCTACCTGAAAGACGTGTCACATATCACGCGATCTGACAGCTATCCGTATGCGTTGGAGATCACGCGAGATGGGAGCAAGGTCTGGATCCTCAAGTTTGAGGCTGACACGGAAGTCTACAACTGGATGGACAGCATATATGATCGATGCCCTCAGATGGGCGGTGTTTCGCATCCCACCGGCTTTTCGCATAGGGTGCACGTCGGCTTCGACCCCGTCACTGGAGGTTTCGTTGGGCTGCCAGTCGAATGGGAAAGACTGCTGAAGGGCAGTGCCTTGACCAAAGATGACATGGCCAAGAATCCACAGGCTGTTATGGAAGTTCTGCAATTCTATACCGACAAGCTGCAAGTCCGGGCAGACGATCCAAAGTCATACCCATCGCTCACGCCCACACCCAGCTCCGAGAACAATGCGAACAAACAACTGGGTTATACTGGAGGGAATGGCGTCACACCGCCAAGGCCACAGCCGCCGGGAGTCAATCGCCAAGATAGCAACTATAGTGGGAACGGCCAGTCGCGAGCTCCTGGTAGCTACGGCTCTGGATCTTCAAGAGAGCAATCCACAGATCGTCGAAACGACGAGGACCGCGCCAGGCGACAACAGGAAGAGCAGAAGGAGCACCAACGAAGGCTTGATGAGGAACAAGAGCGCAAGCGAAAACAGGAGCAAGAAGATCGTGAGTACAACGAGTCTCTGCCGAAGACGAAAACCCCCCTTGCCAAACAAGAGGTAGGAGGCGGCTACAGCGACTCTTCATCACGGGACGTTAGTCCAGCGAACGGACATGATAAGTACAACGCCAGCAGGCCTGCCCCGCCAGCACCGTCCCAAAGCAAGAACGGTCAGGCTGGCAGCTCGCTACCTATACGCAATCTGCAAGCCCAAAGGGCTGCACCATCGCCGCCGCAGAATGGTGCTTCCACGCCAGGAAAGAAGCCTGGCGCGACGGGTGCTCAATCTCCATATGCTGTCAAACAGCCTGGTACAGCTGCCAACGGACAGGCACGGAAGGACGAGCAGCCACTCACTGCTGGAACCGGTAACCATCAGAAGCAGGCATCGACGTCTGGGCAAGTCAAACCGCTGAATGTCGCGACCAAGCAGCCCTCGGGCAAGCCAGATCCGGTGAAGGTTGCGGAAGCAGCACTTACGAAGAAGGACCCCGAGCCCAAGAAGGAAGTGCGAATGAGCGCCATGTCCGATGCTCAGGTTATGGACCGTCTCCGATCTGTGGTCACATTGAGCAATCCTCTTGAGAGCTATAACAAGCAGAAGAAGATTGGTCAGGGTGCTTCCGGATCGGTGTACGTGGCTCGTGTGCGCGAGAGCGCTCCTAGCTCCACAGCCCAGAACTTGATCAAGATGTACGGGCCCAAAGCACAAGTGGCGATCAAGCAGATGGATCTCCGATCGCAACCAAGGAAGGAGCTGATCGTGAACGAGATCATCGTGATGAAGGAAAGCCGACATGACAACATTGTCAACTTTTTAGACGCTTTCCTGCAAGAGGAGACCTACGAGCTATGGGTGGTCATGGAATTCATGGAAGGTGGTGCACTGACGGATGTGATTGACAACAACGCGTCCATCTCGGAAGACCAAATTGCCACGATCTGTTACGAGGTGAGTAATGCCAAGTGTTCCATCATTTGCATGAGCCAAGCACTGACAGGCAACAGACATGCAAAGGTCTCATCCACTTGCACGCGCAGAACATTATACACCGAGACATCAAGTCAGACAACGTTCTTCTTTCCTCACGCGGCGCCGTCAAGATTACGGATTTTGGTTTCTGCGCCAAGCTAACGGAACAGCGATCGAAGCGTGCTACCATGGTCGGCACGCCATATTGGATGGCTCCCGAGGTCGTCAAGCAAAAGGAGTATGGTTCCAAAGTCGATATTTGGTCGCTTGGCATCATGGCGATTGAGATGATTGAGTCTGAGCCGCCGTACTTGAACGAAGAGCCGCTGAAAGCGCTGTATCTCATTGCGACAAACGGTACGCCGAGACTGAAAAAGCCCGAGAAGCTGAGCAAGGAATTGAAGGCATTCCTGAGTGTCTGCCTGTGCGTAGACGTCAAGTCTCGAGCAACAGCGGAAGAACTTGGACGACACGAGTTTCTGCAGCATGGATGCTCGTTGGCGAGTTTGAGTGAACTCTTGCGCTTCAAGAAGGGAGGCGGCCACTAAGAATACCAACCAACTTGACGACGGAAGACACTGTCTTGCTATCACTGCCTCGTGTCCAGTACCTATTGAAACCACACGCCATGACGACGGCAAGCGGAAGGGCACAATGATCATGCCAGAGCCACCATGCGGGCGCATCAGTCGCGGCCTAGAGGCGGCTTATTACCTGGGTTGAGCCGCGCAGATGATGAGGGGCCACGTCAGGCCACAGAAGAATGTAAAGCATGTTCTCGCGGAGACGTAAGATTTCACATTCGCGGCTGGGTAATGCAATGAAATGAACAGGGAGAGTAGAGCTCGCTGTTGGCGTTTGATGGATATGAAGTATCAGAATAATGGGCTAACGATTATCAATCACTGCAAGGCAGTCACGTACGTAGCAATGCGTTCGTCTCAAATAGACAGAATGAAAATCTACGGCAGTCACGATTTGCGAGTGAAGCCACAAACGTGAAGTGTAGGAAGCTGTTGCACTTTCCTTTTCTAAGCCAAACTTTTGCGCCATCTCTCACAGCAACAACAACAACAACAACAACAACAACAACACACTATATTAATCAAACTCACCACAGTCTTCGCAATGGCCGACACCAACATCAAACACTAAGTACTTCGCCCGCGCCCTCCAAGAAGCGAACCCAATCACAACCTTCTTCCTCCTCACACCACCACCACCACCACTACCTCATCCTCTACCATCCCCACCTCCACCAGCCGCCGCCGCCATGCAGTGGACCCACGACCCCCTCACCAAGACATCCTCCGTCTTCCTTCTCGGCTATCTCGCCCTCCGCACCATCCTCTACTTCTCCAACCCCATCATCGAATCCATTCTTCTTCATCATTTTCCTGTCGTGGCGAGGGATTGGTGTATTGTAGAAGAAAAAGAAGCAACAGAAGAAGGAGGAGGGAGGGGAAAAAGAGGAGGGAGAGGACAATCTTCGTCTCGCTTCCATCGCACGCAGAATGTTTATTCGATCGGCTTCTGTTTCGCGGGGATTCTTCTGTTGCGGTGGCCTGGGTGGTATTTCTTGCAAATGCATTTGTGGGAATGTGTACGTGTTGGGGTGGCGGGGTTTTTGGTGTGGCAGAGTGTGGTTGTGGGGGGATTGGTGGTGGGGTCGGGTGTGGTTTGGTTGATGGGAGATGGGTGGAAGGAGAAGGAGAAGAAGAAGAAGAAGAAGAAGGGACTTGGGCGTTGGGAGGGGAATCATTACGCCTCTTCTTTTGGGGGTGGTGATGGTGCTGATAAGGGTGTGAGGTTTGACGATGGGGATGAGATGACACCAACATCTTCTTCGTCTTCTCTCCGATTCGAAAAAGGAGACATGCCTCGCAAACACCCTTCATCCGTAGGAATGGGCCGATTTCTCAAAGACATGAATTTGGAAGGTTTCAACGACACCTTCATCGCAAGAGAACGGCAAGGCGACAGAGAAATGACAGTGGTATACCATTCCATTTCCTCACGAGAGCAACACTGGGAATCTAGTTTCGAGGAATTGAGACTGCAGGACTACAAGAAAATGGGGAGATTTGTGGCTTTTGCTCCTCCCCCTCCTCCTCCTCCTCCTCCTGCTACCACCACTACCAATACTACTATCTCGCCGCAACAACAACCACGACAAGGTGCTTTCAATGGAGGAGGAGGAAGATGGGCAGGTGTGAAACAGGCTTTGCCGTCGTGGTTATCGAGTCGGACGTTTCGCGAATCTGCCTTTGATTGTTCCATCAGCAGTTATGGCAGCGATGATGAGTTGTCGTCGATTGGAAAGATCGATGCCTCTTTGTTGGCTGCGGGTTTGGCGAGTAGTCCCGTTCCTTTTCACACCGAGCCATCGGGAGTGGTGAGACGACGCTTTACCTGATTTGGAGATTGCTGGTCATGGCACTCTCTCGGAGGTGAATGAACGATGTGTACGAGAAGAAATAGGATGAGCTCCCAAGGACAGCACAGCAAATACGATGCGAATTAGTTTGTGGGAGAGTGGGAACAAGATCGGCCGGTTCAAGATTTGCATACAAGTCTTTGGCGTCTACACCCCATTGAACTAATGCTCATGCGTCCCACAAGGAACTCTCCTTTCCTCGGCTAGGCTCCTTTCGTGATAATTATGGTATTATCGTGTTTTGCGACTGAAATAGTCAAGGGTTTGCCGACCCCTCCGCCATGTACATCCAGCGTCACTTCGCGCGCTCCGACCAGGGAGCCCGCGCTGTCAGCTAACAGCTCGTTACACAATGCAACAGCAGGACCGAGAATAGACTCGTGCTGACCAAAACCCTCGTGCGTCCTGCTGATTGATGCCCATTGTGATTGTATTGGGCTGTCAATGAGGCTGTAGCAGCTTGATGAAGCAGTCAATGACGGCAACATCTCCAAGACGTCGTCTGCGGTTCTCGATGTCGTCGAATAGAAGCTGGACGTGGAGCTGAATCGGTTTGAGGATCGTGGCCGCGAAGATGTGGGGACATTGAGCCTTGGTGGAGATTGCGATCGCGAGTGGTGTTCAGCAATAGGGGACAGCAAGTTGCTGCTAGATTCCTGTCCAAATGTTATGGGATTGTCAGGTCTTGATGCTCGACAAGAGGGACGTGTAAATGGCCACAGCGGTAATGGAGGCCGCTGTTCGAAGCTGAATTGCGGAAGCAATGGGCGGTGAGGTTCCCGACGTTCCGGTGCTTCCGCCCGCTGTTCCGCATCTTGTGTTCGCAGGATATCATTGAGCTGCTGGTGGACTTGTTGCAAGTCGACCGTGATCTGCAGTGTCTCGCTGAGTAGTGCTTCGGCGGTCTCACGATCCACGCCCTGGCTTGGAGGCCGCAGTATAGAAGTACGCTTTGATCGTGCAGTGTCTGGTCGCGATACAGGTATGACCGCGACCGCTGTTGTTGCGTATGGAATGCTTCGAATGCTTCGACGCAAGCTGCGCTTCTGTAGTCGAGAATGCTGAGCGCCCATCTCTGTGAAAGAAGCTCCGAGCGCCAGAGAGCTCACGAGCTTGCTGTGCGACACGAGTGTCTGCTGCGGTCTCTTCATTCTTCTTGTACTTGGAGTTCGGAGAGGCTGCGCAGCTATCCATAGCTCGTGCTAGGATGTCCCTGCAAACTATCCTGCGGCTCACAACTCAAGACGTGGCCCTCGGTGCTAGGAGTGGTCATCATCATGCTGGTGAGTAAGATGATGACTTTTGACAACTGTCATGCACGCTTTCGTAATTCCGAAGGCCGGCCTGCAGACATGCGGATCGCCATCCTCGTTGTCTTGCGGGCTTGTCCGTGTGAAGTATTGGACGTTGAAATAATGCACTCCGCAGTGCTGGGAGCGTGAGCTACCGGTCCAGAATAGTGTGAGACATTGCGGACATTCTCATGCACAGCCCCATAGGATCCTTGAGCCACTCTTGAAGCTCGCTCCAATCCTGATCGTGGGTCCTTTGCCACTCTCGATCAGTCAATTCTCACGGTTCGTGTCTGTTCACCAGTTCGTACTCGGACTGCGCTCTTCGTGACCAGAAAGGCAGTCGTTGCCGTATCGACTTTGTCTTCCATCGAGGAACATCGGCGGGCGTGAGGAGGTAGCGGTTGTAATACCACCAACCAAGAAAGATTAGGCCGAAGCCGAGGACGAAGCCGAACATGGTCACAAGAACCCAATTACGGGCCATCTGCACAACATATTAGCAACGAGTGACGTGGCATAGCTGACATTAAGGTCTCGAGAGCTTACCCAGAAGATCAATTGTACATCATAGCCGTGCCAGCTGTTGCCCAAATGGTGTGTAAAGAAACTCCAGGGCTGGTTCTGGTATTCTTGGGGGAATATGATCCTCACGCGGCCACCATCCGGTCCGTCTCCCACATTGAAACCCTCGTCGCTGTAGTGTCGCCAGATGATGCTCACGAACAAGGGCCCGGTGCTTGCCATGACAGAAATGTAGGGCAAAATCCAGCTATGATCATAGTGCGGCAACTCTTCGATCACACGCTGGAAGAATGGGTGTCCTGGCGCCGCACCCATGGCGTCATTGCTAACACCTGTAGGAATGGTTTTCCTGACGAAAGCAGGATACTTCAACAGAGGCTCCAGGGGCCTGTTGCAACCGTCGTCCAGATCAATGTAAATGCCTCCGTAATGATCGAGCACAAAGTACCGGATGGCATCTGCGCGCTGAATAGGATAGTGGTAGCCTCGAAAGGTGTCGAGAAAGTCGGGATACTCCTTCGCGATGAAGGCGTCAGACATGGCGTCTGTCCACAGCATGTACTTCCACTCGGGCTCCCTATGGAGATCCAAACAGCTCTGTTGCGCCTCTTGCCATACTTGCGGTATGCTGGAGTTGATGTAGGTCTGATGGATAATTTTCGGTATGATGGGCGTCGCACCAATCTCGTATTCCGCGCCTATGGGCGGCAGTTCTGCGCGGGTGATAGCATCTTCGATTCCGTTGATGACGAGCAGCTCCAGGAGCGTCCAGATCTCGTGCACCAGGAAAGCCAGCACAGCCAAGATCAGGACGACGAAGATCAGCACCGGTCGGCGCATGGCCACGAATCCGCACTGCTGGGTATCGTGTCTGCGTGGCCAGTTCTGCGGGCGGGCGGGCAGACGGATGGACGGAGGGAATAGGGTGGTGAGCTGGTGATGCGGTGTAGGACGATGTTCTTGGGAGATGTCGTGTTGAGTCGAGGTGTCGAGCGTCGATTGTGGGGACGGACGGGGACAGGGACGGACTCCGCTGGAGATGGAGATGGCGACGGCGGTGGCGGAGGCGGAGGCGGAGAGCGACGACTTGCCGTTTGCAGTTGGGTTGGTTGACAGGACAGGAGTATATATCGATCGCAGGAAGCAACGGAGAAGGGAGTGGAAGGGAAGGGAAGGGACGTCTTGTAAGCAGAAGGAAGGAAGGGACGTGAGGCGTAGGAGGTAAGGTCGACGGGGACAGCAGGTCGGGTCGGGAAGAGCTAGGACGAGAAGAGAGTTAGCGCCGAAAATAGGGCACTCACTCCATCGGCATCTCGCTGTTCCCTTTTTCCTTCTTCCCACCCACTCGGCTACTCCCACTCCCACTCCCACTCCCACTCCCACTCCCGCTCCCGCTCCCGCTTCCGCACCACCCACAACATCCATCCCCGTCGTCAACCTCTTACATCAACCTCTCATCACATCACATCCCAGCCCAGCTCAGCTTACTCTCGCCATCTCTCGCCATCTCTCGTCATCTCTCGCCATCTCTCCCCAGCACCGCCACCATCATCATCATCGTCATCATCACCCTCTGTCATACTCCTTCTCCTGCCGGATCCGAACAGATTGCACCTCACTGAGGTCTCACGCGTCAATATGAACTGTTAATAGAGGAAAACGCGGTTCCAGCTCACAATGTATCTATAGATCAAAGGTCTCCGCGCCTCAGCCATAACAGGCCAAGAAACAATGACCTCCCTGCCCCACACAGGAAGGCGGCACCCTTGGTAGCCTGCATCAAGTGCAGGTCTTCTCCCTTGGGTGCCTCTGACAAGTTGTCTGATCCTCCATCCACCTCGCGAGATTTGTGGGAGAGAAGAAATGACCGCAATGGGTGAGAGCATTCCCTGCCTGTGCCTATCCGAACATCATACAATCGTCGCAGTACCACTTCTTGGTGGTAGGCGCGGTCTTTATTCCAATGCACCTGAAATGGAACCACTCTCTTGCGCAGCGCTTACCATCGCATGCTACCATGCGACCAGTTCCGGGCCCATTGCAGTAGCAATATTTCCGGTCCTTGGCTTCTGCCTTCTGGACCTCCTCCTTGACCTCCTCCTGGGCCTCCTCCTTGCCCTCGTCCTTGACCTCCTCCTCGTCACTCCCGGACTCTTCGATCGCTTCCAGGAGCTTGGCGGCTGCTTCGGCCTCCCTGCTGTCTTGACTTACCTGACCAGGCGCTTGACCCTGGTCGGCATTCTCCATGGCACCTGTGCTGCAGTCGTTGACCGACGTACAGCTGGTGCAGGCGCTCCCACTGCTCACAGAAGTCCCGCAGTTGCTGCAATTCCACATCTTGTATAGAAGTGTAGAAGTGGTCTCAAGTGTAAGGGGTTTCGGGATGAGATGATCTTCTCAAAGTCTCTTGCTCGGTTGTATGGTCGTTGTTTGTATGGTTGTCTGGAGAAGAAAGTCTTCAGAGATGGAGCAACATGTCGACTTATAAGCTTCTGTCTTCATTGTGGTGAGAGACAGTTGACAACAGCATTGTTATATATTGGCTTTGTTGGTGAGTATATAAAGGAATTGCAATTCCGACAAAGAATGTACGTGGTCGACTTGTCCTGCAACAAGGGCGAGTTGGAAGTACAAGGGCATTGATGAGGATGGACAAAGTCCCAGGCAGTCAATGAAATCTGGCATAGTTGGTCAGTCGATAATCAATACTGCCCATTCACCTCCAAGAACAAAGCATTACCATGTAAAATCATTCTCGCCATGCAAGTCCGTAGTATCCCCCCCCCCCCTTTCTCT
>JH792482.1:261445-276455 GCA_000291705.1 Sphaerulina populicola P02.02b
GTACGTACTCCCCCCNCCCCCCCCCTTTTTTTCCCTCTCAGTAGTATCCCCTATCCTCCCCAAACCCCTCGTCATCATACTCTGATTTTGCTGCTGCTGCTGCAAAGATTCTTTCTTGTTCCGCCCACCATTCATCCAAAGTCATCCTCCTCATCATCTGCAGTCGTCGTGCACTAAGAAGTTTGTTTGTTCGTGTCTTGACCGGTGCGGGTGGTGGGTAGAAGATGGTTTGTTGGCCTGGGCCTGTGAAGAAGTCTTTTTCTTCTTTTCCCTTTTCTTTGGTGCTGTTTTTGTTATGGTGGTTGTGGTTGTGGTTGTGGTGGTTGTGGTGGTTGTGGTGGTTGTGGTGGTTCGATTTGGGGGTCATGACTGATTGATTGATTGATTGATGAGGCTGTCTTGTCGGTAGGGGTAGCGGGTAGTTGGTAGGTACATATCTATAGAGTGAGAGGATGGATGGAAGAATGGGAGGATGATGAGAGAAATAAAAAGAGAGAGAGAGAGAGAGAGAGATGAGTTTATAAGGAGCGTTTTGTAGAACATATCCTGAGACATTCTCCTGGTGTTACTGCTGTTCCTGCTATCGGAAAGACACATTTTCAGACTCCCCGAGACAGACCTTTTCATAGGTACATGTAGTAGTAGTAGTAGTAGTAGTAGTGAGAGGGGTTTTTCTTTTCCGTGATCCAAACCACTTATCTAATCATACAAAAAAGGAAGAATTCGGATCTCTTGATCTCTTTCTACCGCTGGATCCAAGTAGTAGTAGTAGGATCATCATCATCGTTATCATTATCATCATCATCCAATAATCTCTCTGTCCGAAATCGCCCTAGCCAGGCTGTTAGACGAGAAGACCATCATCCTCATCATCATCATCAGAATCCTCAGCAGTGCCCAATTTGGCCATTTTGCGAAAACCCTGTCCGACGTCCTCGCCCAGGGCAATTTCTTTTCCATCGTTGAAGAGATCTTCATTGCTCACTTTGCGCTTCAAAGTCTTGACGGAACTGGATGGTGGAGTCTTCAAGCCTCCCGGTGCAGTAGCGAGGGTAGAAGGATCTTCTGGCTGCTTCTCATTGTCTTCCTTCTCGTCCTCTGAGACCGCTTCTGCTGCTTTCTTCGCCTTGTTGTTGTTGTTATTCTTCTTCTTCTTATCCTTCTGGTGGGAAACTTTCTTCGAAACTGTGGCTGCTGGAGCTGGGGTAGCCAGGGTGGTAGGGCTGCTACCATCATTTGCAAGCGCCTTGCGAATGATGTGCGCGATTCGGTGACTGAGGGCTTTGGCGGTGCAATCTAATAAGGGGATGGTAATGAATGAATGTGTCAGTCAGTCAGTCGACTGGAGGTGGTAGTAGTCTTACCTGAGCCCATACGGGCTGCGATCTCTGCCTTGTGAGCCTCTGTGGGCTTCACCTCGCACACCTGGATGATGATACCGCAGAGCTGAAGAGCAAAGAATGTTAGCATGCGTTGGTTTCGAATGTGGTCCATGTCCTTCTTACCTTGGCCTCAGCCTCTGGGGTCCAAATCATGGGCATGATGTCGATTTGTGTGATCGGGGCTGGTGTGATGTTGAAGAAACTGTTTGAAGAGGTGTGGCGTAGAAGGTGTTGTTCAGTGGAGGAAATGTTGGTGAAAGAAAGGAAGATGGAGAGAAAGGAAAAGGAAAAGATAAAAGTAGTAGTAGTAGTATAGTAATTTTCAAACCTGATTCACTTCACCGGACGTCGAGTAAAGTGAGGAGAATCGCTCGAGAAATTGATATTATCTATGGCATCGAGGGTCTCGGCAGGAATATGTCGTAAAGTTCCAGAGGCATTGGAGAAAGGTGAGAAGTTCAGGTATACCTAATATGAATAAGTAAGAATCGCTCGAAAAGTTGATATTATCTATGGCATCGAGGGTCTCGGCAGGAAATGTCGTAAAGCTCTAGAGGCATTGGAGAAAGTGAGAAGTCTCAGGTATACCTAATGTGAATAAGCAAGAATCACTCCAGAAGTTGATATCATCTATGGCATCGAAGGTCTCGGCAGGAAATATCGTAGAGCTCTAGAAGCATTGGAGAAAGGCGAGAAGTTTCGAGTATATCTAAATATAGATTAGCAAAGAATCGCTCGAGAAGCTGATATTATCTGTGGCATCGAAGGTCTCGGCAGGAAATATCTTACAATTCTAGAGGCATTGGAGAAGGGCGAGAAGTTTCGTGTATATCTAAATATGAATTAGCAAGAATCGCTCAGAAGTTGATGTTATCTATAGTATCGAAGATCTCAGTTCTAGAAGCATTAGAGAAAAGTGAGAAGTCTCAGGTATATCTTAATATGAATTAGTAAGAATCGCTCGAGAAATTGATATTATCTATAGTATCAAAGATATCAGTGCTAGAAGCATTGGAGCAAAGTGAGAAGTTTCAGGTATACCTCACAAGTGCCATCGTATTTCAGGAAACGAAGACGTATGGTCAGTCATGGACCTCTAGCTCGCCCTCGGGCGCAAGATGAAGGGGCACGCCGGTGTATAAGCAGAGGTCCGAAAGGTGCTGCTAGGGGAGTCGGTGAATGAAGGAAACCTGCTGGATTACGGCACTTTGCTTGACCTGGTCTATGCTAGGATGGAGCATGACGAGGACGAGCCGATGCTCACGCCGTACGCACCGGCAGAGATTGCATATGGGTGCAGACCATCCGGCATGCAGCCTACGGAATGGGCGCTCCCAACACCGTTGAAGCAAGGCCTACTCGACTGGTTCACAGCACCTGACTTTGACATTCCGAAGGAGACCGAGATGAGTGCTTTGGTGTATACGTTTATAGCCAGACGCCAGGGGATCCTTGAGGACGTCCGCGAAAGAGACGAGACTCCTCGCGACCGACAGAAGACTAGGTACGACGCCGGCGTCACTGGACAGACCTTTCACCCGGGGCAGGCCGTGATGCTGGAAGATTCCACCGCCGAGGCCAGTGAAGCCGAAGCCAAAGGCGAAGGCGAAGGGAACGCCGACCTAAATGTGAGTTAGCAAGAATCGTTCGAGAAGTCGATATCACCTGTGGCATCGAAGGTCTCGGCAGAAAACATGTCAAAGTTCTGGAAGGATTGGAGAAAAGGTGAGAAGTGTAGGCTTGCTGACAGGCAGATTAGCAAGAATCGCTCCAAAAGTCTGTATTCTCTATAGCATGGTTGCTTGAAAGGCAATTCAGCAAGACTCACTCTAGAGGTGTCTATGTTGTCCATAGCATCGAAGTTTTCGGCAAGAGATTTCTAAAAGTTCTGAAAGCATTAGAGAGAGAGGGGGGGGGGAGAGAGTGTGAGAGTGAGAGTGAGAGAGTGAGAGAGTGAGAGAGTGAGAGAGTGAGAGAGTGAGAGAGTCCCAAGGCAGAAAGTACTCCTCACTTCACTTTACTAGACATTCCTTTGAGTGAAGTGAAGTGAAATAGGCGGGCGGCTCTCGCAGTCTTGGCAGAGCAGAGGACCAGACACCGGGGCCGATTCTCCCGACGAAAGCTGAGCTCTGCACGTCGACCACGCACCAATTCAGTCAATTCAGTCAATTCAGAGGATACCAATACCATTATACCATATGTTAAAAGACACAATTACCTCAGGCTGGCGTCGAGGTACATGGAGGTAGCAGGAAGAGAGGAGGTATAGCAGCCGCCTGCGCTAGGGATTGTCTATTGTCTATTGTGTATTATCTAGGAAACCCAAAATACCGCAAGATCTCGGCCTATTTCCCACCGCCATCATGTCTGAAGCTCTGCTCCTGCAAAACACAGTCAATAAGCCAGGAACTTCATGTCTGGGCTGCCGGAGGCGCAAGCTCAAGTGCAGTCGAGAGCCGGAAGGTTGCTTCAATTGCACCAAAAGCGACCTGCCCTGCGTCTATCCCCAGCCGGATGTAGGTGTCAAGCGAAAACGAGGGCCCTACAAAAAGGACAAGCCGCCGCGCCAACGACATCTCGAAGATCTCGTCAAGTACCTGGAGCCAAAGGCCGGCTCGTCGGAATCGCCTACACTGGAAGACTCGGCCAGCCCTGGTCAGGCCCTGTCGTCGTCTGCTCACGCCGGAGGAGCAATACCGCATCCTGCTGCGAACGGGCGGCCGCCATCACAACCCGCAGACCAGCAGAGTCTCGTCACAGATGCCTTGGTGGCACTCACACGCTCTGCCGCCAAGGACGAGGATCTGCGTAAGGATGATGGAGGCCTCGGTATGCAGCATCATCAGACTGCCGCCCCTGGGCCGTACTACAACACCAGCAGCAACCCTCATCCCACTCCCCGGCGCATCTTTGAGTACTGGCAGTTATTTGTGACGCGCGTGGACCCCATGGTCAAGATCATTCACTGTCCGACATATTACAAGAAGATTCTGAGTGTCATCGACGACCCGGTCAATGTGCCCTCTCATACCAGTGCAATGATGTTCAGCATCTACTATGCTGCGCTGAGTACATGTTCGGCACAAGAGACAAGAGAGAGGTTTGGAGAAGCCCAGGAGGTACTGATTGCTCGATATGGCAAATGTATCAAGGACGCGGTGCGTGCCAACTACGACGTTCCTCAGCTCGAGGGCCTTCAAGCTTTGCTGCTGTATATTGTAAGTCTGTCTCTGCATCCGCTCGGCATTGAACATGTCCTAATCGTGCCAGGTGTGTATCCGTCGATCGGACAAAGTAAGCGACATTGGGGAGTTGTTTCATGAGGCCGTGAGGTGTGCACAGTTCATCAAGCTCGAACAAGACCCCGAAGGGAGGTATCCGCCCTTTGAAGTCGAGTACAGACGGCGGCTGTGGTTTCACCTGTGCGGACTAGAGTCGCGCACAGCAGAAGAAGGCGTCTCGAGAAAGTACTCCATTCTGAAGGGGCAGACGGTGGAGATGCCACGGAATCTGAACGACTGTGATCTGGATCCCCGAATGACTGTGCCACCACGTTCCCGAGACGGTATCACTGACTCGACGTTTCCCATACTCAGGTACATTTGCATTTCTACCAACATCACCCATTTGAATGTACATACCTGTACTTCCGCTGACTGATTACTCATCTTTCCCATTCCAGATTCGAGATTCATGTGCTGGTATTCGGCATATGGAATATCAGGAAGAATTCGCCAGCAGACGCACCTGGCGTTACCGAAAACCAGAGGTCATTCTATAATCTCTCCAAGGAAAGGCTTGATCGATTGTACATGATGTACATGGACGACTCTCGTCCGTACGACTGGCTTTGTATGAACTTTGTCGACGGCATGCTCACCAAAGCACGACTCATTATCAACTTCCACACGGGAACAGTACCAACCAACACGATGCCCTTGGCAGATCGAATGACATTGCTCGAATCTTCAGTCGATATCATCAAGCGCACACACGCACTCGCCGTGGACGAGCGCATTAGTGATTGGGTGTGGTACTTTAGAGGCTATGTGCAATGGCACTCCCTCGCCATCGTTGTGGCTGAGCTGGGCTGGAGTCGAGACGAGAAGTTTGTGACTATGGCTTGGAATGTGCTCGACGACATCCTGGGAGAATGGGACAGCTTGTACGAAACCAAGACAGATGATCCTGCGTGGACTCATGTCAATGAATCCATCCAGCGAGCACGGAAACGACGCAAACGCAACCGATTGAGCGCCACTTCTGAAGCGCATAACCAGCACAAGAAGCCCAGACATACCGCGCCTCCCAATCACGTACACGCACCGGGTCCCTCTGGTGGTGGCTTGGCGCAATCGATTGCCCATATGCGACAACCTCTCCAGCACAGACCGGCACCGAGCAGCAGTACAATGCCACAACCATACATCCAGAATACTTCTTCCTACTATGACGGACACGCACACTCTTACACCGACGAGCCATCACAGCCATACAACACAACATCCCTCAAAAACGAGGCACCAACTCTAGAATCCCAACTCCCTGGCGGTCCGGGACCATTCGGCCCCGGAGACCAAGTGAGCCCGATGAGCAGCAGCGAGGGCAATTTCGACGATGACCCGTTCCCGAATGTGAATTGGAACGCTTACAATAGTGTGTTCACCAACGATGTCTGGGACACGTGGAATCACATGCCAGACATGCAATGCACACTGCAAAACGCTACGACGTCTTCTGCTGCCCATCATTGGTGGCCCTCTCAGCAGAATCTCATGCAGAACTATGCTCAGTATTCTGCTTGATTGATGGTAGGTAGTAGTGTCTCTCAGAAGAAGAAGAAGAGGGAAAAAAAAGGAGGAGAAAGAGGAGGAGGAGGAGATATCCCACGTTGTGGCTTTGCGATCATATATATATCCCAATATAAACTCTTGATTGACAGCGTCTTTGAACGACACTGCATTATTCTTTTCTTGTCAAAAACAAAAAAAAATAACATTGTCAGATGATGTCTCAAGAAGCAAAAACCTTCATTAGTGTCTGTCTGGGTACCTACATGTACCTACCTTACCTTAACCTTCTATAGCAGTAGAACAAACCCTTTGCCCTTCCTTCATGTACCGTAGGAGGTAGGTATATATACATATGTCGAGGTATGTAGGTAAGTGGTAATTACCTAGGTAGGTAAGTACCCAGGCAGGTCAGGAGGTGCTCCTTCCTCCACTTCCCTAGAAAAAAAAACCTCTTCTTCCTCCTCTTTTTCTTACAGCATACATAATCAGGGCACTCATTCCATCCCATCGCACTCTTTCCGACAAAAAAACAAACAAACAACCAACCAACCAAACAACCAACCAACCAACCAACCAACCAACCAACCAACCAACCAACCAACCAACCAACCAACCAACCAAAACAAAACTCCTCCTCCTCCTCCTCCTCCTCCTCCAAACATCCTACTTCACGACCTCAAAAACCCATCCGCATCATACAAACTTTTTGGCGTCGCAGCCATAACCACAACACCTGGATACCTCTCCCCTCCGACGACACGTCCCGCCGCCGGCGTACTGAGAAGTCTCGGGTCCCGCCGTGTCAACGAATTGTCGTGGTCGTCCTCATCTCCATCATCTTCATCATCATCATCATGATCATAATCCGGGTAGCGTGAAGATCGTGCGAGAGAGTCGCGAGCGAGAGGACGAGTACTACTACTACTACCACTACTAACACTACTACTGACGATGTAATGTGGAGTGAAAGACTTTTCACTACTTCCTGCAGTCGTGGGTCGGGAGTCATTGGTTCGCTGGTGTTGCTGTTGTTGTTGTTGTTGTTGTTGATCTTCTTCCTGTTGCCAATATTTCTCGCCGTCGTCCCAGACACTCGAGTGTCTTTGCTGAGTCATTACAGGACGCTGTGGCTTTTGCTGCTGCTGATTTTCTTGGTCTTGATTCTCCTTATCACTACTCCTTCGCCTCGCCTGAAGCGGGGGAGATGAATTCAACGCTTTAGAGTGTCTGTAGTTGTCGTCAAAGCCAGCCAAAGCACCTTGGACATCGATGGATAGCGACTCAAAATCAATCTCATCCATTGCATTGCCGGGCTGATATTCGGCCCCTGCGTTGGTGGAATCAAAGTCGAAATCGAAGAGACTATTGGAGCTTTCTTCGCGATGCATTGCTTGGCCTTCTTCTGCCTCGGGTGAGGTCCGGATCCAAGGGAGTAGAGGTGAAGCCTCCCGGCCCAGACGCGTGTAGTTCCTGCTCGCTCGCGAGCAATGGACCTTGACTTCGCTATTCATGCGACGCAGCTCGACCACATTGCGTAAAACACTTTTCGCAGGGGGTGCTCGGGGGCCGAGAGGTGAAGTGAGTCTTTCGCGTGGAGCCTTGGCTGAGGAATCGATGTGGAGCGGCTGTGGCAAAGGTGGTGGGGAAGACGATTCTTGAACGATCGTTGACAAAGATGGAGGGCGAGCGAGTGTGGGACGCGGCATAGTATCACAATCTCCCTCGTCATCGTCCATCGTGATGTGCTCGTACAAGGTATCGGGTTCCCAGCGTGGAAGAGGACAGTAGTCATCGTCGTCGCCAGCTGGCTGGGGTGGAAGAAGTATGGGCACGTTACTGCCTGGAAAGTTGACACTCTGCGATGCCATCATCGCGCTGGCATTCTCAGAGGTCAACTTCACTGTCGCGCGCTTGGCATTCTTCTCCGGAACAGCAGGACGCTCGGTAACACCCGGTGGATCGAAAGGTCTACTTGCAACAGTCTTTGGAGAGCAAGGAGGACTGTCGACATGCTCTGCAGCAGGACTTGTAGGAGAAACTTGATCAACCATCAGGTCTAGGCCGCCCATTATAAAAGGCAAGAAGAAGCTCGACCTGCGCAGTTGCTCGGCTTCCTGCTCCCCTTGCGTTTTGAATGGCGGACTGGCTGGATCGTACTCCTCGCCACCAGTGAGTCGATGAGAAACATGTGGCCAGGCTGGATCGTACTCATCACTCTTCGAAACTGGCATGGGCGGACTTGACGGGATGGCCACATCTGCCACTGGAGTGGGCTCGTCGGACGACATGTCAAGCGCAAAGGGAGAAGAGCTCTGACTGCTGATACGGTAATCGGTGGGCGATATGTTATCCAATGGCGAAAGCGTGTCGATGGGAGAAATGCCAACGAATTCCGCTCTCGGAGCAGTGTCGCATTGGATAGGCGACACCGAAGCGCGAGACTTGCCAGCTGGAGATGGGAATTTGGGTATATGGAAAGACCCTCCGCTCATCCTTGAAGGACTGCGTTCCATCGTGGGCGATTCGCTGTTCATGCTGTCATTGGATGCTTGCCGAGTCGATGGCAGAGGTCGTTCTGGATGCTCTTGCTGATATACAGTCCATGTAGACAAGGTTGGAGAGCTCGGTGTCAACGACGCGCGCAGTGTTTGCACACGTAAGTTTCTCGTGTCCAAAGCATGAGCCTTAGGCGCTCTACTGCCGCACGCAAGCAAGAAAGATTGACACTCCTCAGTGGGAGTGATTAGTGGTTCAGTACGAGGGCGCTGCATTTCGTCGCTCTCACGCTCCTCGAGCACACCTTGGAGCAGAGTTGCAGGACTGACTGATCTGCTGCGTCTTTGCGACGCCGGGGGTCCAAGGACCTGTGGTGTCAGAGTGCTGATGCGGACACAATTCTGTCTTCTATGACCCTTGCGGGCATTCGGTGAACCCTTTAAAGCACTTGGCTTGTGCGATCCCATGGTTGACTCGCTGCTGGAGTCCCAGTGAAAGGGATTGCCATTGCTGCTGCTGCACGAGATGAGTGTTGAGTCAGAGGGCGGGCGTCCCGGTGTGGAGTGCTTGCTGGTGGCAGCATTACCAGAGACCTCGTGTAGCACACTTGCCCGGCGGCGTTCAGATGGCGAGCCGTAGACTGAGACCGATGATACAGAAGCGACTCTTTTAGCACGTTTGGTAGGCGTGCTATGCATAGCAGGGCTTGTGCTTCCGAATATTGAATTGGAGGACGAATCTCGTCTTGCTGGTGTCATGATCTTGGTGATACTTCCAGGGCCCAGCAGAGAATTTGAGGAAGAGACACGGCTCAGGCTGACGGCCTCTGCAGAACAAATCTGAGGGATTGACAGTCTGTTTTCGTTGATTTTCAGCGAGCCGGAATTCGAGGACCATTCATCGCGCACATGCTGCGTGAGAGCACTTTCAGTACTCGGTCGCACGAGCTTAGTCCGTACTGAAGTGCGAGACTTCTGAACACGCATGTTGGCAGTCGGCCGTGGGCCCGAAATGCGAGGGTTCTGGCACTGTCGATTGGCGATGGTCCTGAGCTCTGCGTTGTCTTTATGCTCGAGGGACTCCTCGACCCTGGGCGACTGCAGTGGCTGTTCTGCATCACGCCGCTCCGATATGGGGCTAGCGATCAACACAGAGCTGCTGGCAGAGTCGCTGGAGGAGTATGACATTCTGGACACACTCACCGCCTGGCTCAGGCGATCCTCTTTTCTGAGATTGTCGGTAGGCGACGTAACCGGCAAAGGCGGCACAGGTCCAGAAGGCGGTCGGGAGCATGGTGCTCCAAGGCTAACTGATCGTATATGCAGATCAGGTCTGCGACGGTTGCTCATATTCGGCGGGCGTGGTAGACTGTCACCAAAGACAGCTCCATCATCAGTCAGAACGCCCATCGATACAGAGCGTACAACGAGCGTGGATGTGGGCTTCTCTGCGTCGCCGTTGGCGATGCCAGAGCCATGCTGACCAGATGATCGTATCGCAAAGGAAGGCGCCACATTGGACCTGGGGCTTTCCGGAGCTGGCGCAGAAGCAGAAATTTGCGCCGAGTTCGTTCCTCTTGCTGGAGGAGATGTGGTGTTCATTTGTTCGAAAATAGGCAAGGATGACTCGCGCGGCATAGAAGTGCTACGGGGGCTCTC
Organism: Sphaerulina populicola P02.02b; assembly: GCA_000291705.1. Taxonomy (NCBI): domain Eukaryota; kingdom Fungi; phylum Ascomycota; class Dothideomycetes; order Mycosphaerellales; family Mycosphaerellaceae; genus Sphaerulina; species Sphaerulina populicola. Next base: position 271,775 of record JH792482.1, read on the forward strand.
TGCGATCACAGAGAGATGCTTTCTCGTCCAAGGTTTGAGTGCCATTACACTCTTGTGCTTGATGCGTTTAGGCAGCGAGACTGATGACCTCTTGCGCTTGCCACACGTGTTGGTCAAGGACTGCACTGTCTCGTTTGAGCCAAGCTGACCCCAACCACCCTGGGTGAATCTGCTACATGACGCTGCGCTGGCAGGCCGTGCAATCTGGCGCATATCTTCTCGAAGAGATACAGGCATTGAAGCTCCGTGCTCCAATTCGGCCATTGTCCGCTTGTGCGCATTGCGCTTGCGTACGAAGAAGAGACCAAGTATGATAAATCCGACGATGAGGAAAGATCCAATACCCACACCAACACCAACGATGGTGGTCGAGGTCAATACTGGAGTAGTAGCAGCCCCTGCTTCCGCTTGGCGAGGTACGATGGACATATGGTCTTCGAGATGATATCGCGCCATGGTCACGTAGTCATCCATGCTGTCTCGGGGGGTCCCAGAATCCGGATTCGCGGTCCAGTTGTCTCTCGTGAGGCCGTTACGTCGTTTGAATCCCGCTGTTCATGCTCATTATCAGCCCTGTCGTCGATCGTCGTTTGCGCGAAAGTCGAAGTCGCAAGGCGCCCGGCGAAATTAGGGTACTGGTGTACTGTTGTGATTCGGTCTGGTCTGGCATGCGGGCCGTTGCTACGACAGGTATGTTGGAATGTGAGTAAAATGGGCGTCTCACGTGGCAAATCGCCAATTTTCAGCTGCGGAGAGTGTAAGATTAGAAGTAAACTGATTGAACGTTGTAACTGTAGAAGAAATGAGTGTGGCGGTTAAGAAGTCTTAGGAGGTAGCAGGATGGATGAGAGAAAAAGCGTGGCAAGACCAGCGACGACTACGACCGTTTCAACGAAGGATGTTAGGTCGTCCTCATCTTATCTCTACCGTGCCTGTGTGCTCTCATCAATGCTCTCGGGTCACAAGTGACTGGCAGTGGTTCGTGACGCCAAAAACGACGAGAGCCGATGGTAAAGCTGGACGAAGAGATGAAACTTGCCAACGTCTGACCAATTGAGGTGGACCCGTCCTCACGAGTACATAAAGAGCAACAAGCCCAGGCTACTTGCAGGAGAAATTTTGTCGAAACCATGGTGTTCTCTCTTGAGGACTGTGGTTTCAGGAGAGGGAGCCAAGTTTGCTGGATACCGGAAGCTCAAGTGAAGCCGGCCAGCCAATCAATTGTAAGAACATGGAGAGGCCATCTCGGATTACATCTCCAGAGTCCAGCCTACCTCCTACTAGGAGGTACCTTTGCGTCTCGCCTGCCAGCACGAATGATTATATATGGGCATTGTGCGCGCTTTCACATGTGGTGAATGCTATAGATCATGCGTGCGACCAGCTTCTGCGATGGTACAGGCTGTACAGCTACCAATCTTCCTGGCTCCGACGGCGAGCGTTCTCGTCGGGCACTTTGGCCAAAGGTCTCTTTCTTCTGCGCAGCTTCGAGTGCGAGGCAGCAGCTAATTTTCACCAATTCGCTGTCGAGCACGAGACTGAAGCGTGTGACGGTGACTTGGCCCGCGGGCTCTTTGGGATATCCCGTCGTGAGAGAGAGAGGGAGGAGGTGGGCGTAGAAGGAGGAGTTGAGTGGCACCGCATGCATATACCTCCCTCCTAGGAGTACCAGTATGATGCTGACCGATTGTTGTTGTTGGGAATGGCCAGACCAGAGAGTCGAGAGGTGTTTCAATGAAGCACACGAATTACGATTAGTAAGCACTGCGGGCAAAGCGGGGAAGGTGAAGCATGGATTGATTGATATAGAAAAGGGTAATAATCAATAGAGGTGAATAGTCGCTTGATTCTCTATTAATAGGGGGGAGTTAACACTCCTTATATACTATGAATCACTAAAGACAACTGCCTCAAAGTGCCTTAGAGTACTATCAAAATAGCTCACCGGAGTAGCCTATATCCGAGCTATAGGGCAGGGGTATTCTTAGCCTTATTTTAATACACCTCCTTCAGGTTTATTAAATAGTAATAGACCTAATCTACCTATCTATTAAAATCAATAGTAAGTAGCTATAGTTGCTCTTACTCTAATACTCTCTCTAAATTCCTTGAAGGATTAACTAGGTAGTAGCTTTGTTAATCTATTAGCCCTCTACTAGTTAGTTGGAATCTATTCTACTATTAGATAACTAGCTTTAGTCTCCTGCCTAATCTAATGTTAATAAATATTAATATACCTAAGTATAGTATGAATTACTCTAGTAGTATAGTTAGTAATATTAACTACCCTTTAGTTGTTATAGAAAACTCTAATAGGGGAAGGGATAAGTAATTCTTTAGTTAAATTATTAAAGGTAGAAGTAATAGACTCTATTAGTTTAGTCTACTAATATCTACCTCCTACTATAGAGCTTAGGGTAAGGAGTTCTGCTTCTATAGTAGACTTTGTAATAGTCCGTTGCTTATTGGCCTACTATTCAATAGCAGTACTATTCATTATAATAAGAAGCCCTTATAAGCTTGTCCGGTTATTATTGTTACTATACGAAGCATCTATATAGATTTCTAATAGTAGGTTGTCCTTCTTACTATAGGTTAGGCTATAACCTTAGGTATAGAAGAGGTAGGCTAGCAAGTAGTTAGTAGTATTTATATGTTCTTTAGTTAGATTCTGTAGGAACTATAAAAGGATAGTATGTCCTTTTGCGACGTTAGGGCGTATTGCAATAGCTATATAGCCGATAGAGCCAACTTTCATCTAATATACTTTAATAAAGTTATAATTAGTATAGTCCTCTACTAATCTAGGGATAAGTTTAGTAGATAGGAGAGGGGTTTCTAGCTAGCGTAGTCTCTTATTAATATAGAACTTAATACTAATCCTATTAAGGTAGGTAGTCTAGGTAATATAGAGGTAATTGTCTACCTCTGTAATTTCTATACCTAGGAAGAATAATAGTTCCTTCTTAGTTACCTTAAAGGTACTTATAAGGAATTAATAAAACAACTCTACTTAAGAGTTATTATTGTAGATTAACCTAATATTATCTATATAAAACAAGAGAAGAAGGTAGTTCTCCTTATAAACTATTAGACACTCTATAGTTAGAACCAACTTAAAACTATATAATTCTATCTTAATTACAAACAGATTATACTATAGCCTAGGTAACTCTACTAGTCTATATAAAGCTTTGTATAGGATAAGACAGGCATCTGGTCCAAGGTCTATATACTCTATTATTCTATTAGGAAGTAAGCAATAAACTATATAAGGAATTATAGTATTTAGGAAAGTATTTACTATATCCTACTATCTTACCTTAAACCTATTAATATACCCCTAAGTAGTAACTGCCCTAAATACCTTGTAGCCTAAAGTTGCTATATATATAGTATAAGTTGATAGAAGCTATAGGTTACCTCTTATATATAGTCTTACTTTAAAGAGTACAATATCTCCCTCTATATTAAGTTTATAAGTAAAGACCTATTTAAGTAGAACCTTATAGCTAAGGTATTTGTAAATAATACTAAAGGTATTACGGGCTCTAAGCTTCTTAATCTTATAGATAGCTACTAAGGTGAATTCCTTATAGTACTTGTGCTTCTTTATCTCTTTCTAGTTAGCTAGTAGAGGTAGGTAAGGCTTAGGTTAGTTAGGCTAGTTCGGGGTTATTAGTTCTTTCTCTATTAGTAGAGTATAGAGATAGAGAGATACTACTACTACTAATACTAGCTTATTATCTCTATAGTATAGAGTTTCAGGTAGAGTTGGATATCTACTATTATAGTCGGGGTTCTAATAGTCGGGGTTATATGTATTACCTCCCTTACCTAGAACTCCGGGTTAGGGATTAATAGAGAAAATAGGCATACTGTCTACTATATATAGATCATCTATCTAATAATTAGGCTCGGACTCGGGGATGGTTATAGACTCGATAATGGTTCTGTAAATAGATAGATCAATCAATTCACTAATAGTTTGACTATTAATAGAGTATAGGTTATAGAGCTTATTGTCCTTAAAAGTTATATCTCTACTTTTGATAACTTAATAAAGTAATAGGACCTAGATATAGAAAATGTTAGTACTAGAGTAGCTAAGGAGGTAGCTAATATAAGCCCTAGGGGCCAACTTATCTAGCTTTAGAATGTATTTATCTAGAACAAATACTTTGTAGCTAATAGGGTAGAGGTAAGAAAGGTAAGGCTTCTTACCTATAACTTTCTTAAATAGTATAGTCTAGTTAAGCTTCTAGGTAGGTATTCTATTAAGTAGGTATACTACTATATCTATAATCTATAGCTAAAGATTTAATAGAAGATTAGCTTCTACCCTAATAGTTCTTGCCTTAGTAACAATTGATTTTCTAGTTGCCTTAGTAGCTCTATTCTATACTTAGGTATTAGGTACAGACCTAAGGTAGATAATACCTATATTAGTAATAGTCTTCTCTACCTACTTGCTAATAGTTGACTTATTATTAGTCCTAAGGATAGTAGTCCTAGTATAGAAAGCTATCTAAGCTCGCTTTAGATAGTTAGTAATCTAAGAGATAGTATATAGTTTAGTAGGTATAGAATAGCCTATATAGTATAACTCGTTATTAAAGAAAAGATAGCTATAGAACTTGTATATACCTAACTATATAGGCATAGATAGGGATAATTTAAT
>JH792482.1:276520-304260 GCA_000291705.1 Sphaerulina populicola P02.02b
AGATAGTTAGTAATCTAAGAGATAGTATATAGTTTAGTAGGTATAGAATAGCCTATATAGTATAACTCGTTATTAAAGAAAAGATAGCTATAGAACTTGTATATACCTAACTATATAGGCATAGATAGGGATAATTTAATAAGATCCTATAAGCAAATAGCTAAAGGTGCCTACTTAGCTAATAATAATACTTCCCTATAAGTATCTTGTCTCCTAGAGACCTAATTAGTAGACTTTGAGAGTATATAGTTCTTACAAGTAATACTATTATTGATTGGTTTATTACCCTATAATAAGACTATTGTTCTATTAGTTTAAGAAGGAAGTTCCTTAATAGCTTTGATAGATAGGTAGCCTAGTAGTCTATACTATTGGTTAGGTATAGCTTCTAAAGGTTTCCTAGGTTTAGAAGATAAGACAGCTACTACTATAGTAACTACTACTAATAATAATAAGGGTTAGGGAAGATGTTCTACAATCTAGTAACCTGTTTTATATAGAAACAGCTTATAGAAGTATGACTTCTAACTATACTTATCTCTAGTAATAAGCTTATTAGGGTAATCAAAAGTATTATAGTAAAGGTTAATCTTATTCAGCTTCTATAGTAAGACAAGACTAGTAAAGAACTCGGGGATAAAGCGGGTATTAGCAAGGTAGAGGTTAAGGTTGTAGTTATTCTTTGTAGATAGGTAGATAATAGCTTCTACTACTACCTCGGGTTAGTAGACATAATTTCTAGAGATAAGCTAGTCTTCCTTAGTAGTAGGGCGTAATTTGATGATCCTGTACCTTATGGATTCGTTGATAATATAGATATTGGCTCTACTATTAAGCATAACTATATAGTTCATATTGTCTTGCCTAAGGCTAGTAACTAATAGGTATAGGTAGGTAGAGAATCCTCCTATTGCTAATACTACTACTATCTTGGTTAGTTTGTCTAATAACTCTAACTTATTAGTTGATAGTATAGAAGTAGAAGTAGAAGTTAATAACTAAGTGGACTTCTAGCGGGTAATTGATTTTTCTATATTGTCTTTAAACCTCTTATCTAACTTAAGCTTCTTCTTAATTATTTCCTTAGTCTCTCTCTTTGGTTTCTATATTAATAGTCTAGGGAAGTTAGGGTTAAGGTAGAAACACTTATTATACTAATACTTTCCTAAATAGGGGCAAAGTAGTTTGTCTCTAGGTAATAGGGATAATAATAATAATATAGAGGTTGCTATAGCTATAGACCTCCCTACTTTAGATTTAAAGTTAGTAGAGTCCTTAAACTAGAAGAATATCTCCTAGCTTTTAAGCTCCTTATCCAGATCCTCTAGTTAGGAGTTAGTTATTTGTTCTATTATTAGCCCCCTCCTAAGTAAGTACTACCCTAGATAGAATGGTTCTATTACCTTAAGAAAAGCTAAGGTTAGCTTATATCTAGCTATAGTCTTTAACTCCTTCCTCCTATTACTCTACCTAATCTAGTCTTAAATAAAAGTCTTAATAGGCTTCCTATATAGTAGGAGAGAGAGAGTAACTATCTTTTACTTAAGGGATTCCTAGCGGGTAAGGTAGTTAGGCTTAAGTTAGTTATATAGGAGCTTAATAATACCCCTAATAGTCCTCTCTATTAGAGTTCTCTTAAGAAGGTTAGGTAAGAGTAACTTAGTAATTATAGTTCTTAACTTCTTATATACTCTCTGCTTCTCTACCTATAATTCCCTCTAGACCTTATATAATACTATTCTAGCCTCTACTATTAGTACTATTAGTAGCTTACTCTCTTCCTCTAATTTGGAATCCTATACTCTCTCTATCTCTAGATTGATATTATTCTATATCCTTCTACTTTCTGCCTAGATTCTAACCTATTAATACTATATTAGCTAGTTATACTATAACTCTAACTTGACTAGTAAGACCTTAGTAGATTGCTAAGTAGCCATTTCGTCGTCGTCGTCGTCGTCGAATAGGTTGAGAATAGAATAGTATTAGTATTCAGAATTGATAGTTAGTAGTAGTTTTAGAGAGATTCTAGTTGGAAGTAAAGTCTAAGAAAGTGATGCCTAAGGGTAACGTGTTTCTCTCTAATTGGACTACTCGGATTCCGATAGTTCGAGCTAATTAGATAGAGAGTATAGGGAAGAAGGGGATAAGGTAGGTAAGGAAAGGGGGGATTGATATAGTGTATAGAATAGGGAAAGTAATAGTTCTGCTAGTGCAGTTAGTAATAGTGCAGCTAGTACAGTTAGTACGGGTGTGTTCGATTGCTCTCGTCGTGCTCGTAATCGTATGTTTATATAGATTAGTATAGAAACAACGGTTGATTCGTCTAGGTAGTTGATAGAATAGTTGATAAATTAGTTGGATTCCGGGCTTATAACTGTTTCAATGAAGTATACGAATTACGATTAGTAAGCACTGCGGGCAAAGCGGGGAAGGTAAAGCATAGATTGATTAATATAGAAAAGGGTAATAATTAATAGAGGTGAATGGTCGCTTAATTCTCTGTTGATAGGGGGGAGTTGATACTCCTTATGTACTATGAATCACCAAAGACAACTGCCTCAAAGTGCCTTAGAGTACTATTAAAATGGCTTACCGGAGTAGCCTATATCCGAGCTACAGGGCAGGGGTATTCTTGGCCTCATTTCAACAAGAGGAGGAAGCCGAAGAGGAGATTAACGACGGGAGCTTCGGATCTGCGGTTCTAGAAGGCCGTAGTTGAGGCTAAATCACGTCTTTTTCTTTTGCAATTGCGGGGACAAGAAGTGCGCCAAGACCCCGACCGCCATTGCCAGTTGCTGCCACTTTTCATTGAGAAATTGCTTTGAATTCACTTGGGCTCACTGTCGCCGATGTGTCTCCTCAGCTCCTGCTAGTTTCAAGAGGCGAGAAGGTCTTCTTCTTGTTCTTTCCTTCTTCTTCTTCTTCTTCTTCTTCTTCTTCTTCTTCCTCCTTCTTCCTCCTTCTCTTTCCTTCTCCTTCCATCTCCTCCACCAGCTGCTTCTCCTTCTTCTTCTTCTTCTTCCTGATCCTCCTCCTCCTCCTTCTCCTCCTCCTCCTCCTCCTCTCCCTCACTCACTCACCCACCCACTTCCTCACTCGCACATCGACGTTGCCGCGTCCCTGGCTGATTTCTGCCTTCCCGGTTTACACGACATAACTTACATTGGGCAAGAAACCTTCCGGATCCTCCGCCATACGTCACCAATACATGGAGTGACAGAGGAAAGAAGGATACGCGCGACGGAACGCCGTGTACGGCCAATTCCAATTGTATTACATATCACACCATTTCTATTTGACTGCCCTGCGACAGCCTGGTGAAAACACGGTATCTAAGCACACGCAACCACGAACAGCTGCCTACGGTCCCCGACGCAATCAGAAGAGAGATTTCGACTCCGACTTCATCATGGTATTTCCCGTCGACTCCATTCCAGCCGTCTATCATGAGGAGCGTGAGGCGGCAGACTCGGCCAAGCGACAGGCGCACATCCAACAGCAGCAGGCCAAGGTGCACGCTGCACAGGTTGCTGCTGCACTGAAGGCACCAGCGGCAGAACAGGACAAGCCGTCGGCGCACACTCCGCCGCAGCGGCCACAGTTGACTCGCCCTGTCTCCTCCACCGTTTTCGGCAATATCTATCAGGGTTTTGCCCGTTCGTCGCAGAGCACGCCACAACCACGCAGCATTGCTAGCGGCAGTTCCACTCCCGTCACCACGCCTCCAGCCAAGCTCGTCACCCAGGCGGAGCTCGAGCGCGACATGGCGCGAGCTCAGAAGATGGCGGATCGGAGGCAGGGCGCCGACATCGTCGGGCCGGGATGGTGGTGAAACCCCGCTCCAGATCGCTGCGAGCGACTGAGGTCTATGATATTACGGCGTTATGAGTTACGACCAAAAATACTTTCTGCGCTGAGCATGGCGTTAGTGAAAAAGCGAAAACACAAGCGGAGTCTTGAGATGGAGCGAGGATTACCTTATCATTACCTTATCGGATATGATAGCTAGGTGAGGGTAAAATGGGAGGGTTAGCGTCGGCGCAACGAGTCTGTATACTATGGAGGGGTAAGAAATCAACAATTAATCACAATGGAATGTTAATGTCCTCCACATTCCACAGCCATGTGTACGGGTCGCTCCCAACAGGATCAGCTCCGATCGAAATCGTCCGCTTTGTGTTCGCACAGCTGCTTCGGGATAGAGGCCCAATGGGCTCGGTGTGTAGGTATGGCCGCCTCGTGCGGGCCTGCACAATCGCTCACGCAGCATGTCGAACTTCTATGTCGCTGGCCTGAGTGTTCCGGAGGATGCTCCAATAGAAGAAGAATCGGCCAACACTCGTGGGTCCTTGGGCGCACCTGAGATGGCCGATTTTGGTCTGCCATCGCACAAGGAGCCTCGCCACTTACCGGGCCACCATCGAGATGCTACAGCCCTGACGTTGAGCGACAACTACAAGTCCAAAGAGCCCCTCGGGATCGGCGTCGAGCCACTGAATATCATCATTCTGGGGACGTCGTTTGCGGGGCTGTCGTGCGCACATCACTTCTTGGACCACACCATTGACCGTCTTTGCACCACAACACAAGCGAGCTATCGCTTGATCGTGATTGGGCCCTCGACGCATCTGTACTGGAACATTGCTGCACCTCGGGCATTGGTGCCTTCAGGACTGGTCCAGCATGAAGACCCTTTCATCGCTGTAGAGCCTGGCTTTCATCGCCATCGCGGCCACCAGTTCACCATCATCCAAGGCTCGTGTATTGCAATGGACCCCACCGAACGCTCTATCAAAGTCGACTGCTACAACTTTGAAGCCATGAAGCGTTGCGCTTTCATCCAGCCCAAAAGATGTAGTCAGATGCCCATCAAGAATCTCGCGGACCTCACGAAAGTCCAAACACTAAACTACCACGCCCTGATCATCTGTACTGGAACTTCCACCCATTCCGATCTCCTCTCTCTTCATGGCCCTCACCTCGACACCGCCGACGCGCTCCATCGCTTCCACGCCCAACTCGAACGAGCAACGTCCATCGTCGTCAGCGGCGGGAATTGCAGTGCAGTCGAAGTCGCAGGCACACTGGCAACCTATCTCAACTACAAACGCCACCTTCCCTTCCGAACCAAGCGCAAACCCCTCAAACAAATCACTCTCATCTCCGGCGGCTCCGTCCTCCTTCCCGACCTCGCACCACCTCTCCAAAAGAAAGCCGAAAAACAACTTCTCGACTTGGGCATCTCCATCCTCCACGACCACATCCGCGTCATCAAAACCGAGACCCTCTTTCATGACGTCGACGAAACTTCTTCTTCTTCTTCTTCTTCTACCACAACCAACATCCTCCTCTCCAACGGCACCAACATCCTCACCGACGCCTACATCCCTTGCACAGGCGTCGTCCCCAACACGCAATTTGCCCCCTCGCACCTCCACGATCCTCAGGGGTACATTCTCACCCACAACAAAAGTCTGCGCGTCGAACGAGCGGGTCCGCGCACGTTTGCGTTGGGCGATGTCGCGAGTTATTCGCAGAATTATTTGGGTGATGTGTATCCTGCCATGCGCGTCGTGATGCATAATTTAGAAATGGATCTTTTGAGATTTGAGTATTCTTCTTCTGGTGGTGGTGGTGGTGGCGGTGGAATTATCTCGAGGGAGAGGAGGAGGAGGAAGGAGAGGAGTTCTAGGACGTTTTTTGGTGCTGGTGGTGCTGCTGATATAATTGCTGCTGCTGCTGCTGATGATGATGATGATGATGGGCAAGTAGAACAGTTACAAGATCAAGAATATGTGCAACGGATCAAAGAGGATTGTATCGTGTGTCCTGTGACGAGATTTGGAGGCGTGGGGAATTGGATGGGGACGAGGTTGCCGAGCTGGGTGGTGTATTGGTTCAAAGGGAGGAGATATCGGATGGGAGAAAAAGGGGTGGCGAAGGTGGTGGTGCAGGGAAAAGGGCCGTATACGTATGGAAGTTGGAAAGCTGGCTAACTAGGTAACCAAGGTAGTAGAAGAAGAAGAAGAAGAAGAGCCCGTGTGTGTTTGACGGGGTTCTGGAACATTTGATGAGTATAGTCGTCTTTTTTTCTTTTTCATAATTGTATATTCATGTACGAGTCTTGTCTCTATTTGCCGAGCCGCTCAACTGCCGACCTGGACTTTTTTCCCTCCTTCTCCTCCTTCTCCTCCTCCTCCTCCTCCTCCTCCTCCCTCTACGCGATACTCCTGACTATAGCGCTGTGCGACGAGACGCTCAGGATAGCAGTGTCCTTCTTGTTGGGAATGCTAGGTCCGCCCAGCTGCACATTGGAAAAAACAGCCACTACTCACTCATTTGGCGTGAAGTCATTTCACGCAACAAGAGTCAGTGATGGTATACGTGTATGGTAATCTGATCGAGGAGATCCCATCTGGCTCGGGGGTGCGTGAGGATGGTATGTAGCACATGCGGCATTTGGCGCTTGGACCTGGTTGTCCATCGTTTTGTCATAAAGCCAGAATGGACTTTTTTTTGCTGTGTTTCCCAGATATATTGGTATATTCCCGGGATCCGAGTCATTCATGGATTGATGATGATCCATGGCTGGTCTCATCACCATGCTTTGTAGACAGAGGACTCTCGAATTGCACAGCCATCCAAGCTGGTGCTGCCCTCGAGTGCAGCAAGATGGTTCAGCTTGTCGTGAACCACACCGAGGGGAACATTATTTTCGTATATACAATCGCCAAGATGTCGAGCTTCTGCCTGCACGTAGCGATAGGTTCGAATATGCAGAGCGCGTGATTTGAGAGCCTGACTGGGGACCTGACGCCAAGAAGCCAGATCGTTGTGGCTCATCATCCACTCCGGAGTTTCTGCGCCGCTGTTGAGCAATAGCGTGATATTCCGTGTCGCATTCACAGACATCCAATCCGATGACCACGTCGTGCGCCAAGTGCCTGTTTGCGCAAGCAACCAATCCAGTGGGTCATATTCTCGGATCCGCCCAGTGGCAGCATTCGTTCTACGCAGACAGAGCTTCGAGCCTTGCAGTATGGATGAGCTTACGATGGCTTCCTGAAACGATCGGCTGACACGTTGTAGAGCGAACAGTGATGTGACTCCGCATGCATAGGCTTCTGTATTGGCTACCTCGAGCAGAATAAGTTGAAGCAGTTCAGGGATATTGAGGACTCTGAACACGGCCGAGAGCTGGGCATCGTTGTTGGCCACGACGGTCATGATGATGATGATGATGATGATGATTGTACCTTCTTGTGGATGTTGTTTTCGGAGCTTGGTCGTGCTTCAGTGTGGCGGAAAGAGGATGATGGTCTTGAAAGGCCATTTCGGAGCAGGGCAGGACTCGCTCATCTGTTATATGTGTCTGTCTATCTTGTCGACGGACTTCCGGATATACCATGTTGTCTTACCCAGAGGCTTGTATACCGTCTTGGATGCTGCCGGAGAATTACTGGAGGTTCAAGGGGGAACACATGGATTTCGGACAGCCGGGGGCAGATGATGGCGAGGCGTGGACAAGGCACCAAGTCAGCTGTATGCGGAGGTAGGAGGTACTACAGTACGACATTTGCGAAGGACACGCTCCTTGCCTGGGTTCGGGAAGCTGATGTCGTTTTCTCCGAAGCTCGAACTGCGCCTCGAGGCCGAGCCCTTGGAACTTGACGATATACATTTTAGACTGACTTACCTTGTACGCTTGCGGGGGGAGTGCACTACTGTAGGCAACACGGATATCTCGATTATAATACAACCAGGTACCTCTATGTATGTAGATATATTATTAATGTCCTCGTGCAAGGACGATGCTCGCAGAACCAGAACCGCTCCTGTCCATGATGTAATCCATCGCAGCATCGCCAAGAATAGCGTACTCGGTTCGCTGGTGGTCTGTATTCTGGCGACAATATTCAGTCCGTGCGCTGCGCGCTAACCTAAAATGGAATGTTGCCGAGGAACGTCAAAATTCGCGGATAGTTCCGCGAATTATCAGCGAGTAAACAAATAAACAAACTATCTCGGCCCCGGCTTGCGGGCCGCGCTGCCAAGCAGTGTAATTCAGACTATACTCTATATTATAGAATATTATATTACACTATACCTACATAGTATTCTACTACTACAACACGCGAATAGCCGAATCTACTCGCGCTGCTTCTATAGAGCGAGCTCTACGATATCAACTATTCGATATTACTAACGAACCGATTGCGCTCGGCGCTGTAGACTGGATTCTTAGAGAGCGACTATTAAGCAATATCTACAAACTTACTCGAGAGACGGAAAAGAAGGACGATATACAGAAGAAGTACTACTTGTACGTTAAAGGCAAGCGAGCTAGGAATACGAGGACGAGGCGAGCTAAAGCACCAACCGCGTAGCGCGATAAACCAGAGCATATAACGAAGCCATATATAGTAACTCTAGTAGTTTCAATCGAATACGAGTACAATATAGCTACGATAGTATTAGTAGTAGTAGCGCGTAGTAGCAATAAGGACCTATACACTTATAGACTTCGGTACTACGATCTACGGAGCGAGAATACAGTTTTGAAGGACGCTGCCTAATAGATACTAGATAATTCACCAAAAGCAGCGGTTGTCCGCGATTACCTCCGCTACAACTACTCTTATATCGGCGGTAGAGAGGCCAAGTATTAGACTGTTTACAATAGTGCTCGCAATTCGCTATACTACAATAGAGACAAACGAGACTATATCCTAGGAAAGGACTCTTTGTATAAACAGTTAGTATAGGTAGTACAGAACTGCCGAGAGCGTAGATTATACTATAGTGTATTCGAGATCGAGACGAAGAGGTATAGCAAGAAGTATAGTATTGTCTACGCGTCAAACGAGGGTTTGGCGCTATTGAAACGATATAGTATATTCATTGCAGTAGATAGAACATACGATACTAACAGAGCTCGATTTATATTACTAAATATATGTATCCAAGACCGCAATAGTAAGAAGCGACCTGTAGCTTATATACTAATACAGTCACAATATAGTATAGTACTAGCTGCCGGCTTTACAGCGCTGTCTTCTTAGGTAGAGCATACGCTTAGGAGTAGGAGTTGGCCGCTAAGGTACTATATCGTTGACGACTCGGCTAGTAAGCAGAACGCGTTCAGATTAGTATTCAATCTAGTAGTAGAGGTACTCTTATACTAGAGACACGCGTTATAGACCATCCGGCGGAAATATAGTAAGAAGCGTAGGTATAAGGATACTTAGACTGTATTGCTAGCAGCAGTTTCACTAGTATCAGACATACGACAGCTGCAAGTGTATCTAGACTAGGCACTACAGAGCCTACCGGGTAGTGTAAATAATCCGCTCTACAACTATACACTGCGCGAGTGGTCTATCGATTTTGCCCCTATATAGGCAACATACTTCCGACGCGACAATCTATTAAAGATAGGTATACGAACTACGAACTACGTAGAGGCCTATTACTCCGAGTACAAGAATAGCAACGAGAGAGTAATAAAGAAATAGAGTATCTTAGGTACCCTAAGCTACTCTATAGACACCGACAGGAAGTAGCATAATAGAGCGGACGACGTAGCTAATAAGCAGCTACAGCTACTACTCTTCCGTAACCTCGGATACTAGCGATTATACGATATTGTTAGGACTCACACCGAACACATACATAGAAAACCGACAGATAGGCCGATATAGCCTATAATAGCCCGATAAGGACTATACTGACTCAAGAAAGCCTAGATGAGCCTAATACGACTCAAGAAGGTTCATAAGAGTTATACACCGCCTAAGCAAGGCTAGACCGAGCCCTCGGACCCGGGCAAGGGACCGAGGTATTCCAAATTGGATCGGAGGGGCCTAAGACGTCCTCCGATCGGCTATCCTATATAGACACAAGGGGAGAGCACCCTATAGGTTCTTCTCCTAAGCGATTCGAGTAGTATTCTTCTACTAGATACTTTAGCCTATATATCTTATCCTTTTATATACGAATCGCTTCTTCTTGTTGTATAACGAAGTATCTTTATAATAGTACTAAAGGCTACTACCCGTTCCGGGTCTACTATATAGGACTCGGTATCAATTAATACCCCCTCCGACTAAGAGTTAGCTATTCAGCTCGAAGCCGAAGAAGCCGAGGCGGCTAGGACTTAGCAATTGCTAAAGTTGAGTATCGCCCGCGAAGAATATACTAAGGCGGTCTAGAAACTCAAAGAATCGGAGGCAGCGATCCAAATCCTTACGGGTACACCCGTATCGGATAGACTTGGGGCTAGTTCGGGCTATCCTAGCCTATCGATAGTACTATTTATCCTAAAACCGCGCAATCCCTATATGTTCGAAGGAAAGAGTCGACGAGACTAGATCGAATAGCGGGACGACTACGAAAGGATCTTCAGAAGGGCGCCGGCGTACTACGTAGACCCGGCTACGAGGATCGAACTTAGAGAAGAATAGATAGCGACCGAACAACGGTCCTAATAGAGCCGTTATATAGACTCCCTTCGGTCTCAACCGGTACATACCGCCCCGTTATAGTCCGACTTCAAGGAATATATACTCAATACGATAGGTACCCCCTAGGAACGAAGGCAAATCGCCTACGACGCAATCAAAACGATCGAACAGAACTTCAGAACCCCGACCGAGCTGCTTACGGACCTAAAGGAACACTAGGACGAGCTAGGTACCGATAATAAACGAACCAAAGTTATAGAATTCAAAAGCGCCCTAGACGGACGAATCAAACACCGCCTCAACGTTAACCTTACTACGTTCTCTACCGTTACCGCCCTAGAGGAGGCCGCTAATATATACTAGAGGGCAATCCTAGCGGAACGGGATACCCGCAGTAGAGACAAACGGGATAACAAACGAGGACGGTCAGATACGGCCGCGAACGAACCGGCCAACTAGGCGAAACGATCCTAGAGCTACTCTAAACCGAGTTAGTCGTCTACTACGGGGCGACTAAGGACGGGCGAGACTAGACTACTACCGAAATGCTACGAATGCGGCGAAATAGGCTATAAGAGGCCGGAATGCCCCAAAAAGGCGGGCGGGGACAACAAAGGGTCCCTAAAAGCCAATCCCGCCCCTTAGTGCTCCGAGTAGCGGGATAAGTAACTTACTTAGAGGAGTAGCGGCGCAATGCAGAACCTTATAGACGCAAGTCTAGGGTTATCGGACTATACGAGCTAATCAAAGTCGAGGTTCGGCTGGAAGGGCCGACAGGACCTCGGAACGTCCGAGCCTTAATCGACTATAGCGCCCAAATAAACTTCCTTAATAGCGTAGTAGTAAAGGAAATAGGCTATGAACTGAATCGAGAAGACAATACTCGATACGAAACCTTGAACGGCTAATCCCTATTAGTTTCGGGTTAGGCAAAAGTCCTATTTGAAGTAACGGCTAGTAATAGGTCGAAACGGGGTAGACTAGCCAAAGTAGCCGTAGGAAGAATCTATAGTTTCCAAATAATCCTCGGTATACCGTAGTTAGAACAATAGAACCCTAACGTTGACTTTCTAGCCAAGACAATCGCTTAGAGAAAGCGAAATAGATACCGATAGTCTAAGATAGCCCTTATCGGCCCGGATCAGATAAAGAACGAGCTTTCTAATCCAAGTACGGTCCTGTATATAATGTCCCTCTCCTTGATTAACGGAGAGGATAGAGACCTAGAAGGACTCCCCGAAGTGTACCGAAAATACGTATTAGTGTTCTTAAGCGAAAATACGCATTAGTGTTCTTAAGCGAGGACGCGTCCATCTTAGCCGATTATAGCCCGTTTGAGCTAGCGATAGACCTAGAAGAAGGCAAAACGCTACCCTAGGGGCCGCTTTACAACCTTTCCGAGTCAGAACTAGAGGTTTTAAGGAAGTATATTAAGGAGTACTCCGAGAGGGGCTGGATCAGACTATCTCGATCCCCCGCGGGGGCAGGCATCCTGTTTGCGAAGAAAAAGGATAGAACCCTAAGACTCTGCGTTGACTATAGAGGGCTAAACGCCGTAATAGTCAAGAACCGCTACCTACTACCTCTAATCCAAGAGTCCTTAGACCAATTGTCCGGTACGAAGGTATTCACTAAGCTCGATATAAGGGACGCCTACTACCGACTCCGAATTAAGGAGGGCGACGAATAGAAGACAGCCTTCCGGACTAGATATAGTTACTTTGAATATACTATAGTCCCCTTCGGGTTAACGAACGCCCCTAGAACGTTCTAAGGGTATATAAACGAGGTACTAAAGGACCTAATCGATATTATCTGTATCGTATACCTTAATAATATCCTTATTTTCTCCTAGAATAAGGCTAACTATATCCGAGACGTATCGACAGTACTCGAGAGGCTGCAGAAGGCGAAGTTGTACGCTAAGATAACCAAATGCGACTTTTACAGAAACCAAGTCGGGTTCCTAGGATACCTAGTCAGCCTAAGAGGGGTCGAGATAGAACTAGAACGGGTCGAAACGGTCCGAGACTAGCCGGAACCGGCGTCGGTAAGGGAGATCCGCATCTTTATTAGGTTTGCTAACTACTACCGAAGGTTTATCAAACACTTCTCCCGTATTGCCGTACTATTGAACCGCTTAACGGAAAGAAAGGGTAATATAGCGAAGGGAGGGTAGAAGCAGAGGAATAAGGAATCGGTAAAAATCGCCCTACCGCTAGATACCAAACACGCCTTTAAGGAACTAAAGCAATCCTTCTGCTCCGCTCCTATCCTAAAGCACTTTAACCCGACTCGGGCTATAAGGGTAGAAACCGACGCGTTAGGGTACGCTATCTCGGGCGTTATAATACAATAGTATGACTTTCAAGGGAAGATACAATGGTTCCCGGTAGCTTTCTTCTTAAGGAAGATAATCGCCTCGGAACGAAACTACGATACCTATAATAGGGAACTCCTAGCTATAGTAGAGTGTTTCAAAGCGTAGAGACAGTATCTAGAGGGTACGCAACACTAGATAGAGGTAATAACCGATTACTACAACCTCTAGTAGTTTATGTCTACTAAGACCCTTATACGAAGATAAGTAAGATAGGCCGAACACCTTGCAACCTTCGACTTTAGAGTAGTCTACAGGGTAGGAACGCTTAACGGCGCGGCAGACGGAGCAAGCAGGCGCCTAGACTATATAGACGCAGACTACTCGGGGAGGTAGGTCAACGAAGCCGACTCGTCTATTACGTTAAAGGCCTTATAGAGCCAAATCGATCTAGAGCGAGGCGAATTAGGCCAGAACGCCCCGGTACGAGCTATAATAGCCGTTAGAGAATCGGACGACACATCCTCGGCTTATCGATACGACGCAGCGGCCCTAGCTAACGTGACTTTGATAGAAAGCATCCGGGACGGTACGAAAGCCGACGAGACGGCAAGAAAGGTTGTAGTAGTAAAGGCATCGACCCTAACTCTACCCTAGACCACTCGATAGGTCTATAAAGACGGAGTGTAGAAACAGGATAGAAGGATTTTCGTCCTAGAAGGACTATTGCGTATAGAAATCCTCCGAGAGTACTACGACGACCCTATAGTAGGGCACTTCGGGTTCTAGCGTACGATAGAACTAGTACTCCGTAGGTTTTAGTAGCCTAAGATTAGGGGGTACGTTAAGGACTATATACGTAGCTACTATACTTGCGCCCGAATCAAACCGAGACGATACAAGCTATATAGAGTGTTAGTAGTAGAAGACGTATCCAAGGTACTATAGGAAGACCTGACTATAGACTTTGTTATAGACCTCCCGCCGTCAACCTTCATAGGGCACACCTACGATAGCATCTGCGTAATTATAGACCGATACTCCAAAATAGCCTATTATGCCCTATATCGGAAGGATATAACGGTAGAAGGGCTAGCAGACCTCTTCCTACGAGACGTGTTCCGACTATACGGAATTCCGGTGTCTATAGTAACAGACCGGGGAAGCTTGTTTACTTCGAAGTTCTAGAGTACATTCTACTACTACCTAGGGGTAAGACGGGGACTAAGTACAGTATTCTACCCTCAAACAGACGGGCAAACGGAACGACAGAACCAGACAATAGAACAGTACCTCCGCGCATACTACAACTACGAGCAGGACGACTAGGCGAGATTGATTAATATCGCCGAATTCGTATACAACGATAGCTAGTATACGACAACAGGCACAACTCCCTTTCAAGTATGCAATATAAGAGACCCTATACGGGCAAGATAGCCCGATATAACCTAAGAAGGGGGGAATACTCCGAGAGCGGAGCAGCTAGTAGACAAAATAATCGGTCTATAGAAAACGCTAAGGGAAAGGCTAGTAAAAGCGAAGGCAAACTAGGCTAAGTACTACAACGAGGGTAGGAAACCTAAGGAATACGTAGTAGGGGATATGGTTTACCTGTCTACAAAGAACCTTTCTACGGTAAGGGACTCGAAGAAGCTCGATTATAAGTATATCGGGCTATTCCTAATCATCCGTATCGTAAACAAGGCAGCTTATACGTTAGAGCTGCCGGAACACCTGAAAATACACCTAACCTTCTACGTAAGTATACTAGAGGACCACGTTAAGGCAGAACTTACCGAAAGGGCCTAGAATAACCCGAAATCCTTTAGAATTAACGACCCGGAAGTCTTCGAAGTCGAGAAGATTAAGGGGTAGATAGTAGACAAGCAGGGACGCTAGGCCTACTTGGTATCCTAGAAGGGATACGGGGATAAGGACGACTTATAGGAGCCGGTAAGCAATATTAGCCCGGAAGCAATAAGGATGTACTAACTCCGTATAAATAGGGAGGCAAAGGGGTAGGAATTGCCTATATTAACCCAAAGTTCCTCGAAACGGAATAAGGGTAGGAAGAACGGCAGAAAATGAGACTTTAGTATACATTTAGTTGTAGGAGTTAGTAGAATAAGACAATTGAATTCATTTCGTAACATAACTACGCAAAGCAGACCGGGTATCTTCCTTATACGCTATAATAACCCAAACCGGCCCGTAACGGGCCAAACCGACCTAGACAGGCGTACTCAACCACTTAGTAAGCCCAACTTAGTCTCTTCTATAGAATCTATATCGGAGTCATCTTCGCGCCTACTATAGTTGCGTATAGCGGCAGTTACCTTAGGAAGACGAAGGGCCTTAAGTGACTTCCGAAGAGGGGAAGCGGTATATTTAGGCTTGCCCTAGAACGAGTCAGAAAGGACCAAATCGGACTAACTAGAGTTAAAAACTTACTATCTCTCTATTAATACGATCGATGTAGCGGTATAGCTCTCTAATAAGAGCATTTGCGTCCGCTAAGGGGGAAACCGGAGCGACCTAGTTAGGATCCACGTATATAGAGGCTACTTTCTTGGACTTCTTTTGAGGAGTAGACTAGAAACGATCAGTATAGGCCGTTTTGGGCCAAAACGGGGTAGTACGAACTAGGTCTCCTCGAGCCTTAGCTTTAATCTCCTCGCGGTAACGCGCTACGACAGAATCAACGAAAGGGCTAGACTTATCTATATCCGAGCCGCCTAGGTGCATATACAGGTTATTAACCCCCTAGAACGAGGGAAACGACCTAGAACGATCAGTATCTAGCTAGAATAGGCCGACTAGGGCCGATTAGGGCCGATTAGAGGGAACTTACTTCTTAACCAACTTATACAAGTTCCTAGCGGCGGCTACGGCAGATTTGGCTTCAATTAGCTTCTTAGCCGCGGTCAAATAGTCGTCGGATATAGCTAGGCGCTTGCTATTAATAAACTTTACTAGAGCGTCGAACTTCTTCGGGATCTAAGAGCAAGTTAGACTAACTCGGGCCAAAATAGGCTAATATAGGCCGATAGTACCTAGTAGTAGTAACCGGTTCGAAACGTATAGCGATAGTACTCGACTAGCCCCTTTTTGTCTAGAGTACGGGTAAGCCTCTCTAACTCTGTATTACCTATAGTGTCTAGGCCGGGCGGGAACTAGCAAAGAGTAGTTAAAGTGCTAACGGCCGCCTTATTAGTCGACGCTATAAGGTTCGAGACACAATTAATGCAGGGGTTCGAAGTCGTAACGTAATCGGTAGCTATAATGTAGATTAGTAGAAAAAGGTAATAGTAGAGTTGAAACAAGCTACTACAAGCCGTATTAGTCGATCATACCCTATAATAGCCCGATTAGCCCCGGTTACCTTAGGTAGGACTACTAGTTATACTAGTAGCAAAAGTAGATTACTTACAAAGAATTGTAGTATAGAATGTTAGAGTAAAAGTAATAGTAGAAACAGAGAAAAAACGCGCTTATCTAGGTAGCGTAGGGAACCTTACTCTAGCAAACAACGGAAAGTTCTTAGATAGCCGAAAACGATCTATTACATTCTATAGTTTATTCACTTAGTAAGGCTGCTTTTAGGCATAAAACTCTGAACAAAGAAACCCTTTAGGGGTCAAAGGAACTCGAGGACGAGCCCCAAAAAGGGGGGGTAATATTAGGACTTACACCGAACACATATATAGAAAACCGACAGATAGGCCGATATAGCCTATAATGGCCCGATAAGGACTATACTGACTCAAGAAAGCCTAGATAAGCCTAATACGACTCAAGAAGGTTTATAAGAGTTATACACCGCCTAAGCAAGGCTGGACCGAGCCCTCGGACCCGGGCAAGGGACCGAGGTATTCCAAATTGGATCGGAGGGGCCTAAGACGTCCTCCGATCGGCTATCCTATATAGACACAAGGGGAGAGCACCCTATAGGTTCTTCTCCTAAGCGATTCGAGTAGTATTCTTCTACTAGATACTTCAGCCTACACATCTCATCCTTTTACAGACATACTATACTTTATGTAGGTAAAGGTAAAGGAGCAGTATCGTATAGCAGAAGCTAATGACCAGCTATCTTTCTATCGTGCCTTTCTATACTACGAGCTATTATATAATAAAGAGACACTATCGGAATGCAGCTGCAATTTCTGGCTCTCGCACTACCTACCGTACGTTCATATATAGTTTGACAGTCAATTTGATAGCAATCCAATAAGCGACGCGTAGATAGACTTCTATGTCGACCGCTAGCTCGCAATAGACGATAGAATTGGTACCTACAACGCTACTACTATACACTATAAGTATCGGTACGGTGTAATACCTAAGGAGGACTTCCAATCGTTCACTAATACAGAGCGAGTACCGATCGACCGCAATCAACATATGCTCCTATATACTCTAGTAGATAGTATAAAAGAAGAGTTCTATCGCCTAGCAGCCGAAGCCAAGCTACGCACTACAAAGCAAGAATTTGATAGCTATATCCACTTCCTCTATAACCATTACAACGCTATTCTAGCTATAGATCTTAACAAGATTACCCTAGACTACTATCGAGATAGAGAGGCTATAATCGTTAGTAAGAGACAGTATACAGCGGACCAGTTCCGCTAGACAGCAGCAGTACTTCTGGACGAAGACGGCATTAACGATACCGCACTTCTTAGAACCATTGATAATAAGGCTAGCGTACTCGGAGAAGGTTATAAGTATAGGATAGCGCGGGACGAGAGAGCGTAGTACGAGGACGAGTATAGGATAGCGCGGGACGAGAGAGCGTAGCACGAGGACGAGTATAGGATAGCGCGGGACGAGAGAGCGCAGCACGAGGACGAGTATAGGATAGCGCGGGACGAGAGAGCGTAGTACGAGGAAGGGCATAAGACAGACGAGACAGCGCAGATAGAAGTGGACGAGACAGCGTAGGTAGAAGTAGACGAGACAGCGTAGGTAGAAGTAGACGAGACGGCGACAGCAGCTGCAGCGGCGCAGTACGAGGAAGAGCTTAGTATAGTAGACGAGACGGCGACAGCAGCTGCAGCGGCGCAGTACGAGGAAGAGCTTAGTATAGTAGACAATACAGCGATAGCAGCGATAGCGACAGTAGCGACAGCGACAGCGACAGCGTAGCACGATAAGGAAGAGCTTAGTGTCGCCGAGGTAGACAACATAACGACGCTGTTTGAGTCAACTATTGGTATAGTACCTACTCAGCCGATAGCAGTAGTACTGTATAGTATGTTTGATACTACTATCGAGCCGCAAACACCGATAGTAGCGCTCGCTCCGATAGTAGTACTCGTACCTACGAATTCCTCGCTACTCCGCCTATTCCGAACGAATTCCTCTCTAGTCCGGTACGCACTAACGACTTCCTCTCCATTTCGGTATATACTAACGAATCTATCGCCGCTTCGAGCGCTGCAACTACTACTACTACTACTACTACTAGAGTACGAACCATCCGAGTTTCCGAGCTAATTGAGTCAAACTTCGCTATATCCGGCGGCTCGACAAGGCCCTACTGCATATACTGTAACCGCTAGAGTAGCGCAGTTCAACGCAGCGTTTGGTATGCGTATAGAAGAAGAGACTAGACATATTCGGCGAATCGAGCTAGTATAGAATATAGCACTCGGTAGATTTGAAGAGCCTAGAATAAAGCTACTATAGAAGAGACTACGTACCTAGCGAGCGTACGACGAGGCGATAGAACAGTAGAATTGGACAAGTAGCATAAGCAGACAGGTAACTGCTAGTGTCTATATTAGCGATATATACAGTCCGCTAGTACTAGATACGTAATTGCTGTAGAGCTAATTAGTAGACAGAGAGATAGGGGCAATAGTCGCAGGTATTGCAGAGATAGCGGCAATCGCGTTTTTGGCGAATTTCGCTCGAATAGAGTTTGATATAATATTTCCTTCCAAATGCGGACGATAGCAAGGCCGCAAGGCAATACTATTGCTATAGTAACGAAAGTAGCGATATAATTACAGTAAGAAACGTTAAAAAATGTAGGGTAAATTCAAATGTGCGGTGTACGGACTGAATATTGTCGCTAGAATACATAGGGCCGGTTCGCTTTCCTACGCGAGACCGGGGATACAAGGTACAGTCGTTTTAAGCGAAGTATATAGCGCGCTCGCATCCCTGTACCCCTGTATAGATATTAATAGTATTGACTAGAACTTTCTAGTAATAATAAGTTATAATAAGTTATAATAACTAGAATCTTCTCTAGACAGGGGTAATCAGCTGATATAATAACTGAAATCCCGCGTTTACTTAGCGTATATCACACTATTTTATTATTACCTATACCAACTTACCTATACCAACTTACCTACCTACCTACTATACTACTTAGCTCGATTATAATTCGTTAAACCAACCCCTACCCCCGTACCCCCCGTACCCCCGGACGTTATATAACCGAAAGGGAGAGGGTAGCTGTCTACTTACTTAGCAAAGTTTCTGCGATAACTTAGCTAGAAATCTCTAGGGCCCTAAATATTCTATAGTATACAGTATTACGTATTTTGAGTCAACTAATTATACTATAGCGATTATAGAGGCAGACTATATTGCTAGACATACCAATACGACGTTATATCGTATCTAAGGTACGTTACAATAGTTAGCGCAGGCGACAGGTATAGTACGTAATTGCGAAGGATATAGGTATCGTAGCTCTACGCTAGAAGATTGACTAATTAATAAGGATAGAAGGCCTAAGACGCTCCTACCCCGCAGTTACCCTATATACTAGCGTCCGGATTCGGTAAGAGCGGGTCCGCTAGGCATATAAATAGCTGAACTTTGACTAGGAGAACCTAGCTATCTATAGTAACGAAATAGTAGCAAGAATCCGCTTTTCTAAGATTCTAGTAATACGATTAGCTAGAGATATTGATAACAAATATTACCCTAACGCAATTGAGCTAAAAGGTCCGTAGGTAGAGACCCTTCACTTCTATAGAGCAATCTCGGCAGCGGGTGCCTCGGCGCTTACCGAGCTGAATCGCGACGTAATTGGTAACTAGACAGCCGCTAACTATATTGAGTATGTTTTGCCCTATATACGTACGTTTCTGGACCGCTTACCTAATGCCGAGAACCTTGTTCTTTTTAAGGACAATGCACTATACTACAAATCTCGCTTAACTAAGCAAGCTTATACTAAGTTAGGTATTAGAGTCGTATCCTTCCCCCCCTACTCGCCGGATCTTAACCTAATCGAGAATATCTGGGGTATTATCAAGCTGCACCTAGCGCGACGATATCTACGGCCAAGAACGGAAGCGGAGCTGCGCCGAGATGTACAATATACGTAGAATTATCTGGTACCGGGTTACCTTGCTAACGTAATGCGTAGTATGCGCCGGAGGCTCCAAATAGTTATTGATTTCAATGGATATCCGATTGATTATTAGTTGATATTGATTAGGTTAGCTCAATGCAACTTCATGGATCCCCCTGTATGCACTTCGCTTAAAACGACTGTATATACAATGTACATACATGTACCTTAGCCCTCTCCTCGGCATGACGGAGTTGACATGTCCTCCAGCTGCACGGTAGTGATGTCCAGTCAATCAACCATCACGCTTTCCTAGGAAAGAAGAATGGGGCTGCTGTTTCACTTACACTGACTGCAGTACATACAGAGATGTATGATCAACAAGCAGCCAGTCGGCCGACACAGACGACTTCCTTCCAAAATGAGGAAAATGGAGACGAACGAGAGGATACCAGCAGCACCCAAACCCGTTGGCTAGAGGGTGCTGCTGGTATCCTCTCGTTCATGGCAAAGCGTCACCCGTATCTAGATGGCTGCTGGAAATGGAAATCGCCTAAAATGTGTAATCGAGTGCACAAACAAGACGATGAAAGAGCTGGAGTCACTGGGAAGAACATTTCGAGGGCTGGTTAATCCATCCTCGTTGTGTGCCGACAGGTAAATGGCCCAAATTTTCAGTCAAAACATGTCCAAAGATCGGGAGCAAAGGGGAATCACTTGTTGATGGCCTTGCAATCAAAGCCACTGCATATCGCTCCAGGCTGTGCCCAGTGGCGCTGTACTACCTTGATGAGGCCTATCGAAAGCCCCTCCAGTGCCCTTGCGCTACAATCACCATCTGAGTAGCAGCAAGTCAATCAGAAAGCAACATTTTTTCCGTCGTAATCAGCCGAATTCTCTCCGTTCAGCCAAATTTTGTGAATGAAGACATTGGGTCCTCTGGTTCCCATGCGCCATGATGCATTGCTCGATCCCTTCAGTGGGAGAGAGGACCTTCCACCTCTCCCTCCTTCTTTTCCAGCACCCACAAGAAACATCTACCTTGTGAAGAGGAGACCAGCAGCATCGTTCAGAGCAAATTTCGCTAGGTGTCGTTTCTGGCATGAAGAGTTGATGAAGTGTATCGTTTCCCAAGTAGATCCAGCCCAGCATGGAGCTCGCGCCGTGAACTCCAGGCTCGTTCAACGCCGTCCTTCTGTGACCTGATTTGTGACCATGCGTTCGCTGCGTAACTTCATGACTTTAAAAGCTCAAGCTTTTGTTCGGAGTGAGAGGAAAAATGGTGATGGCTCTCTCAGTCCAGACGAGCCATCATCTGATCCTTGCTCATCGGTGTCAGATTGTCAATGTCAAGGCCCTTGCCGGCCAAGACTGATTTCATGTGGGCTGGTACAAGCTGTGCGTTGAGGTGAGGTGCGATCGATAACTCTGTGGTCACGGGTTAGCCCACTCCCGATTTGAGACACGGCCATGGCATTTGTGACCTACCATGATGAGAGAAATCGAACAAGTTGGGCAGGTCTTTGCTCGCTCCGCCCGAGTGTCGCGAATCCGGAAGTCGCGTACTAGGATCCCTGAGCTCGTCAAAGAAGGGATGCACCATGGCGTCAACTGCCGACAGGCGCTGCGTCGGCGTGTACTCCAACAACCGCGAGATCAAGTCAATTGCATTAGGGTCAGCCTTCCTAAAGACCTGATGATGCGACACGTTAGTACCAGGCTTCACTGACCCCACAGGCCAACATACCTTGCTGAATGGGTGCGGCTTGATCTGTGGGAACTTGTGCTCCATGTAGTTTGGATTCATAGTCCTAATTTGATCCCTGGTCGGAGTGCCAAGAACCTTGATAATCTCGACTAGTTGGTCGATGCCCGACTCGCCAGGGAAGAGAGGCTGTCCGAGCATCAGCTCCGCCATGACGCAGCCAGTGGACCAAACATCTGCAACCAGTCAGCGGTAAAGCACAATATACAAGGAAGTTGAATCGACTCACCGATCTTGGTGGTATAGTTAGTAGCACCAAAGATGAGTTCCGGCGCACGATAGTACCGCGAGCAAATGTATGAAACATTGGGCTCATTTTCCACAAGAATCTTGGCACTGCCAAAGTCGCAGAGCTTCAGAATGCCTGAAGCTGGGTCCAGAAGCAGATTCTGCGGCTTGATGTCGCGATGGCAGATGCCTTGCGAATGGATGTACGCGAGGGAGCGGAACAGCTGGTATATGTAGAGTTTGACCTCGAGAATGGGCATGGTGCTCTTCAGCTTGTTGAAGTGACGCGAAGCGCGATACACAGTTTCTGGGACGAATTCGAGGACCAGATTGAGATAGACTTCGTCTTTCTGCGCGGCGATCAGAGATGTTTGTACGTTCATTCGGGCGTCGGTATCGCGAACCCTATCACCGTTGGAGTAGTAAAACGCCTTGAGCTCGACAATGTTTGGATGGCGGACGATTCGCATGATCTGAAGCTCTCTGTTCTGTCGGAAGCGTCAATTCTGTGAACCTCCCACAGTCGGCTCTCATGTGGAGTCAGACAACGCGGCGTACCTTGAATCGCTTGTCTTGCAGGACACGCTTGATGGCCGCATCCTCACCCGAAGGAGAGAGTTTGGTCTGAAAGACGACGCCAAAACTTCCATTGCCGACGATCTTGCATTGAGTGTACTGCATCTCTTTGGTTTCGCCGGTCAGGCCATCCTGCACCTTCTCGCGAATCACTTCGGAACCTGTTTTGTGGTCAGCATGAGCCTGTATCAGTGGCAATTGTGCAGGCCGCTATTCGACGAGAAGAAGAGCGTAGAAGTGTGTAGCCGGACCACGTACCTCCCATTCTGAGACCTTGAAAAGCTGAAGGTCGGTTCTGCGACATTTGACGGTCGAGGTGTCGTTACGCGCGCAGCGGCGTAGTACTATCGCGAGTACAGCGAACTGCTATTCAGGTATTGGCGGAGAGAGCACGGCGATGACGCGAGTGAGATCCGTGTTGGCGGTAGTGAGATGCCCAGCGAGGTCTGGTCGAGCGGTGCGGTCACGGAGCGCGCGAGATGTTGCGAAGGTGGGTTGTAGAGCGGCGTGCAAGGTGCGAGAGAGGCAGGTATAATGGCGAGTGATCAGGTGCCACACGGGCTGGTGGTATTGGCCGATACGGAAGGAGCAGGCCGTTCGGAAGGGTGACTCCGAGTCTGACGAGCAGGTCAATGGGTTGGTGGTCAGTCGGCGAGGCGAGGCGAAGTGAGGTCAGGCCTGTGAGGTGAGTCGCGCGAGTCGCGTGAGGGCTGGTTGACGGGCAGGTGGTGATGGTGGGAGCGGTGGTGGTGGCGGCGGTAGTGGCGGCGGCGGTGGTGGTTGGTGGTTGGTGGTAGTGGTGGTGGTGGTGGTGGTTTGAGGTGTCGTGGTGCGCACAGGTAAAAGGTTCTCGCAGAAGGACCTGGAGGCAGCGCAAGCCAGTGATGTAGTAGTAGTAGTAGTGGTGGTGGACTAGAGAGCGAGCCCGAAGAACCCCTCACACGGCGATCGAGGGAGGGTAAGGTAGGTAGGGTGAGGTCAGGTATTGAAAGTGCCCAAGCGTGAAGAGAGGTGAAACACGCTGGCGCTGCTGCTGCGGCTGTGCGTGCGTGACTCTGAGGGCAGGCGTGACAGACAGGCAGGTGCAGGCGGCGGTGGTGGTGGTGGTGGTGGTGGACGTGGGCGTGGACGTGGGCGTGGACGTGGGCGTGGATGTGGACGTGGACGTGGACGTGGTGAAGGAGTTTAAGCACCTCTAGGGTAGGTAATGTAGTGGTAAGTAGTGGTAGGTAGGTAGGTAGTGGTAGGTCGTGGACTCGTGGTAGGAGAGTGTGATCAAGGCAGACAGACGGCTGTCCACAGACACAGACGAGGGCAGAGTCGGTACAGTAAGTACCCAAGAGGCAAGGTAGGAGGGAGGAGGGAGGGAGGTATGTAGCTGTGGTTGGTACGGTAGGTAGGAGGATGTAGGTAGGAGGAGGTAGTGTTTGGGAGGTGGAGGTGACAAGAGAGGTTCGGTTCACGACATACAACAGCGGCGGGCGACGCCTGGGCGGGACTGGGCTGGCTGGGTGTGTTGTTAAAGGTGATTTTCTTTTCGGGAAGACAGACTGGAAGAGTAGGAGGTACAGGACTACAGGTAGGTAGGTAGGTACAGGTACAGGTACAGTACAGGTAGCGGAAGCGGTAGCGGTAGCGGTAGCGGACGGCGGGCAGGGAACGAGCAGCAGACACGGTGCAGCGCCAGCGCCAGCGACAGAGCTCAGACTCTTTTGTAAATAACATGTGGGCCGGCCTGCCTCTTTCTGCCCTTCCTCGTGACGCTGCGATGTCATCCTCATAGCGGCCTCCATCTGTCGCCGCCAAGTGCCTCCCGGACGGCCTCCCAGACGGCGTCGATTGTCATCGTCATCCTCCTGATCACCATTCACCCGTGTTTTATGAACGTGTACCTTATTAATCAGCATCATCATCATCATCATCATCATCATTATCATCATCATTATCATCATCATCATCACCGGGCAATAATCCAATTGTAAAAGTGCCGCCAACAAGAGCAGCAGCCCGCCCCGTGAGAACTCCCGCCGAACTTCACACACTACCTAGCAGGAGGCCATCCACCCGTCGCTTTATTACCTATTATTCACTACTAGTATTTCCTCACTAACCTACCACGTGCTCCTTCTGCACCCGCACGGTCCACTGGGTCCATCGGTCGGTCGAAAGGGGCATAGTCCTCGCCGGGCCCGCTTTCCCGGAGGTCAGCTGCTCGACGACTTCATATTTCAGACTGCTCACGTGCCAGCCCAGCCCAGCCCAGCCCAGCCCGCACTCTCGAGTCTCAGACTCTCTGCGCGGCCTTCAGCCTTCGAGAACAGTTCCAGCTTGTTTGGACGGGTTGGAATTCTGATATGCACCGCTCGCTTCCCGTCCCGCCCTCCAATATCATCCCTCACCTTTACCTTTACCTTCACCCTTCCCTCCCTCCGTGCCTGACTCCTATCATTCTGCATTCATAGGTACATGTAGCTGAGGTAGCTGAGGTAGCACTGCTCTGTCCTCGACGACGACTCCGTAGAGCTGGAGACGTTGTTGATCCCTGCAGCCAGCCAGATAGGCTCTCGCCAGCCTGCATGTACTCTTCATGTCATCCATCCGCCGAAAAGTGGCACGCACGGCCTGCAGCAGCTTTTCTCTTTCACTGCTCAGGTCCTGCTGCTGCATAATAACGGCCATTTGCACCGCCAAGTCTGCTGCAAACCAATCAGAAAATCGTGATGGAATTGGTAGGTACCTACATACCTGAGTACAAGATGCATGTACTTTCTTCCTGCCCAGGGGCAAAAGCTTCCCAAGCTTCGGCGGTCCACGCCATTGGCGCCTGACTGCGTGTGTTTTGCGTGGTGAGCTGTGAACTGTGAAGTGTGAACTGTGCATCCCGGACCATGTCCACAGGTCTGGGAGACGAGGACCGTCACGAGGTACTCTGTACTGTAGCTGTGGCTTTCCCAAGCCTGTGAACAACATCAACGCTGTTTTGTCGCCTCTTTCGACAGGATTGCAGGCAACTGTTCCAAGTACGCATGGCGAATACCTGCGGACGAGCAAGTTCACTCGCTTCGTGATGGGAGGAGGGCCTGCGAGTCTCTCTGCTGACGGTGATGACCGGGATAGCGCGGTTGTGGTGAAGTCAGGTTCGCCTACATACAATATTTTGTTCTAGGTATGTAGGTAGGTAGGTATTATAAGCCGCAGTTTTGCTGGTCTAGTCCCTGAAGAGGTCAGCTGTTCCCTCTTGCACCAACATACCTGTACTATGTAGGTACATGTACTCGTGTTGTGAAGACTCCCGCCCATGCCGCCGTAGGAGGTATGTACCTCCTACTCTACGCCATGACATGCCTTCTAGATCGCCCTCCCGACGCCCAATTAGGAGGTAGGAGGTACCTAGGACTGTTTGACCAGACCCTCACAGTATGGAGCAAGCCACAAGAGAGTCCAGAACCCGGGTGGTGTTTACAAGTGGCGAGCTTTGTGGCAATACTGTACAGAGGTACGGCACGGTACGTGTACCGAGTGCGCCTCGCCTCGAAACATTTCCGCATCTTGGGGTCACGGCCAACGCCAGTAGAGGTACAGGAGGTAAATGTAGTAAAAGAGGTAGTGTGACAGCATCATAGGAGGTAGGAGGTATGTACCTACAGTACAGTACTCACCAACACGAAGCTCCCGATTAATTCTTACCTAACCATACCTGACCATAGGAGGTACCTCCTAGCTCCTCTCTGCTCACCCCTCTCTCTCTTCAGCACTAAAAGGTACATGTAACCACACAAGTCGAGTCACGCGACGTTCCATGTGACCGATTTCGAAATGAGGATCCGCGAGACAGACGTTCTCTCTGATACATGACACTCGTATCCCGCGGGACCAGCTCTCCCTCCCTATATTGATATTGCCTGAGCGTCTTATTATTATTATTGTTATTGCAGGTACTGCTACAGATGCTCTCGGAGAGGTCGAGCGAGACCAAGACACACACACACACACACACACACAAGTCCCGTCCATTATTAGGTCAGGTATGCTTACATTTACAGTTGCAGTTACCACCTAGGTACGGAGGTATGTACATGTAGTTTACCAACACTCGGGATATCGCCGGCCCTCGGAACCAGAGAAACATACATGTCCACTTTTTACTAGGTACTTCACTTCAATCCAAACAAACAAACAAGCAAGCAAAACAGCAGCAGCAGCAACTCCATATCCAATCTCCTCCAGCAGGCAAGAAACGCCCTGGATGTCCCACGCTACCTAATCATCGTGTGCTGGTCCAAAGGCAACCAATGTTACACTACATACATGTATTTTGGAAAAAGAAAAGCAAAAAGTCTCAGCAATACCTTACCTCCTCCCTCTCTCTCTCTCTGCGCTGGGCTATCTAACACATTATTCTTCAAACCTCCGGGCAGTCCAGTCCAGTCCAGTCCAGTCCAGTCCAGTCCAGTCCAGTCCAGTCCAGTCCAGTCCAGTCCAGTCCATACACGTATGTAGTAAGGTCAGTAGTAAGGTAGGTACTGTAGTAGGCTGCTGATGCGGACAAGGCGGGCGGAGATGATGATCATGATGACCATCATTATCATCATCATCATCATACATTACCACTACAAAGCTCGCAGAACAGAACAGTTGGAATCCCCCCCCCCCACGACCTCCCTCCCTGCTACGAGCCACCGCGGACAGTGTCACTACCTACCTACCTAGGTACAGGTATGTACGTCTCACAGTGTTACCTCCTACCACCAGCTCGAATTGGTTGAGAGCTAGTATAATATAGTACAGTCCAGCGAAGCTGATATCAAGGGGCCAGCCACTACAAGTTTCTTTTTGTTTTATTTCTTTTTGTTTTCCTATTCTTTAGAAACTAAGTAGAAGGTAAGGCAGGTGCTGTACCTACGTAGGTACTGATGTAGTCAAGGCTAGATACATGTACCTACCTTACATAGTACAAGGCAGACGGTTTGGAAAAGATGCCAAAGATGCAACCATGACGCCGTACGGGGGTTCAAATGTGTTTCTATATGCAAGTGAAATCTACAATCACAACCACTG
>JH792482.1:311729-331461 GCA_000291705.1 Sphaerulina populicola P02.02b
GTATGTCTATTACTTCTATTACTTCTATCACTTCTATTACTTCTATTATTTCTACTAACGGTCGATTCTACGGTCAATTCTACGGTCAATTCTACGGTCAATTCTACGGTCGATTCTACGGTCAATTCTACAGTCGATTCTACGGTTATATCGTCGTAGCTCCGCGTTCGGCAGCGAGACAATACTACGATAGGTAGTAGTCGTCGTCGGCCTATTACTTAGTTCTTTAGAGCTATTACCCTACCGAACCAAGTACTCTAACCTATTCTATCCGCTATAACTGTAGTACTACAGAATATACGTAAGTATATCGAGTAGGGCACAAGGAGGTACTATATACTACCTCTAAAGGTTCGATACAGTATCAAAGTACTAGCGTAGTAGGTAGGCTAGAAGCTCGCTCGTATTACTACTACTCTAGAAGAGCCGTATATAACGGTCTATAGGGTAGCTAATAAGATTGCTATACTATAGGCAGCTAGGCGATCTCTAAAGAAGTATAGTACGCTAGTAGCGAATAGAATTATCGCTTTTGTTACCCGTAATAAGAATAGCCGTAGAGCTACCTATAGTTAGATCAAAACAGCCCTAGAATTAGAGTGTTCGGAATCGACGATCCGCCGGCGTCTCTAGGAGAGTAGTTACTATCGTCTCGTCGCTCGCTACGCCCCGTAGTTGGACGAAGAGACAATAGATCTACGGAGTTAGTTCGGGGGTTAGTACCTAGCGTAGATACTAAAACTATTCATATTCGGGGACGCTATAGCTTTTAGTCGGGGAGGTATAAAACAGTAGCGGGTAACTCGTCGTCTAGGTAAGTAAACTGTCCTATATAGATGCATCTGTAGCGGGTAGATATATATATACAGGAGGAGAGAGGGTCCGAAGAGAGAGAGTATCCGAATAACTAATCGTCTAGGTAAAG
Organism: Sphaerulina populicola P02.02b; assembly: GCA_000291705.1. Classification (NCBI taxonomy): domain Eukaryota; kingdom Fungi; phylum Ascomycota; class Dothideomycetes; order Mycosphaerellales; family Mycosphaerellaceae; genus Sphaerulina; species Sphaerulina populicola. The sequence continues at coordinate 312,655 of JH792482.1, forward strand.
TATATAACCCTAACTGTCTCCGGCTACTGTTCAAAGACATCGAGAACGCTTATTACTACTACGGGTTCATCTGTAGCTCTCGGAAGTCGCGTCTTATCTATTAGGACCGTCGTACCCTAGGTACTATAACCTAGGCTTCTCTAGTCTAGTATATATTACCCGAACTTATCCGTTTCTAGTAGGAGTGTACTCTCGCGTTAATCGACGATAGCCCGTCAACCCCGGATACTCGCCCGCTAACCCTAAGTACTCGCCTAGACGACGAAGACGTATTCGAGCTCCCCCCGGGGCTAATACCCGATATTACTCTTTCTAATACTACGTTCTACGCTCTTGTCTAGGATAGAATCGACGCTAATAGCTATAACCCCGCTATTATTGCGTTAGAGAAGATGCCTATCCTCGTTCTAGACGGTGCGTCTACCTATAAAGGTAACTTCTAGAGAGAAATTGAAAATCGTAGTATTCCGTATACCCTAGATATCTAGCTACCGAATTTACTAGATCTAAACTATATCGAGAATATATAGGTACTTATAAAAGTGCGTCTTAATCGTCTTCTATACGCTACTACTAATACGCAGCTAATAGCCTAGGTATAGCAGTAATAGGATTTGATTATAGCTATAGAAATCGAGGCAATTACGGTATCGTTTCGGCGACGAATAGAGCTCGTAGGTAATCGCGATAGTATGTACGTCGGTTACTAGGTCGACGAGCACGTGTGTGTGTATGTATATATATGTGTATATATATAGTATACAGAGATAGTCACTTATTTATAGAATTCCTCTCTGCAGAATTTTCGTACTAAGTGAAGTCGGACAACGTAACGTCGGACAACGGACTTCCGCTCGGTAACCTCCGTGATTGGCGGAAATGGCCATGACTAATCACCGGGGGGGCCTGTAATTTACATGGTGCGGATGGACTAACCATCTTATGTAGGAGGACTCTGTATCTCCATGCAATGGAGAGCATCCTTGCATTCGCATTCTATCTGAAGCAGCCAGCCCTCTTCAGGGCTCATGTTTCGACAGGTCAGAAAGTATTGCGCCTTCTGCCTGCCCGTCGCATCCGTTTCCCGAAGTGACACCAGACGCCGTAAGCCAGGGATCGAAATGCATCACCTACACTTAGTCATTGCTAGAGCAGCCTCGACAGCCACAGCTGACACATTCGATTTCCTGATCCTCCTTCAACTGAGCGCGTGGCACTCTGCAGATACAAGTGCTGTTGAAATTGGTCTCCTTCGTCTGGATACATCGCAGACAGCACAATTTCTCGTAGCCCTGCTTCTTCCACTTCGCGATCAGGTTGGCATCGGCGTAGCCGTTCTTCAGAAGCCAGTCGTATAGCTGCTTCGATATGGCTTCCTTCTCGTAATAGAGGTCATAGATATACCTCGAGCCTGGGGAAAAGGCTAATTCAGTTTGTGAAGATGGACGAGCCACAGCGAGCGTGAGGTCAAATTGGGACAATGACTCACCTGTGTGACCCACGAGCGGACGCGAGCGAAGCCAATGGGATGAGTAGTAGTTGAACGACCTGCAGTGCATGCCGGGCTAAGATGGAAAGGAACACTACGTACGCTGATGGGTGATTTGAAAGACCGGCCAGAGCATCTCGTGCTTCTTCTTGCCTTCGTGGCTGGCGTTCTCAGCGTCTTTTATCTTATTCTGAAACTCGAGCAAGGTGTCTTCAATGTCCTCGAAGCCATCTGGCGGCGGCTTGCGGTTCTTAGCGGTCCGTATGGCAGGCATCGTGGCGATATGTGTGCTTGAAGTTTCTGCTGCCACGAATAGCGTACGCTAAGAAGGCGCAGTAATGCAGAGAATGGATAGTGATGATATGGTCCGCGAGGTACTCTGCTGTGTGCTTGGTCTCGTTGTTTGTGAGTGAGTTATCGCGCGTGAATATGGAAGTTGAGCTGAGGTGAAGCCTTCACCAGACTGACAACTGAGTAAGCTGGAGAACTGGCTCGAGCTAGTGGCGGCTGAGGCCGTGCAGAGCGCGCTTTGACTAAATACCTACCTACGCAAACACGGCACTCGAGCTTTACGACCTGCACGATCAACGCCCCAAACTCATCATCATCATCCACCATGGCCGACACGGACACACGGCGCGACTATCGCGACGAGCGCGCTGGCAGAGACAGAGGATACGGAGGCGGTGGTGGCAGAGGATACAACCCAAAGCGCAAGCGCAGAGGTGAGAATCTCCTGAGCTTCTCCATGATGAATGCGCAGATCGCAGTGCTGAACGCGTAGCTGACTGTGATGCGCAGACGATGATGATTACGATTCGGGCTTCCGTAACCAGCGTCCGCGCCATCAGGAGCCACCGCCTGGCACCAGAATCAGAAAAGGGCTACTTGAGATTGGAGAGGATTTGCTACGGCTCCCACACGAGTGCGCTGCAAATGTCGCGAAGCTCGCCGCTGAGAACTACGACGATGAATACGTCAAGGACACGTTCCGTATTGCTTCGCTGAAGCTGGTCCAGGAGCAGCCATTCAAGATCCCTTTCATTGCTGCAGTGGTTCTCTACGCAAACCGAGAGAAGGCAGAGATGGCCGAGGACGTCATCCAACATGCTGCGCAAGAGTTACAGGCAGCCATAGACGCCGGCCGGTTGAGGGATGTGAAGCTGCTGCTACGCTTCCTCGCTTGTCTGGGACCTCTCTTTGAACAAGATGGAATCGTGTCGATACTGGACGAGCTCTTCGACAAGGCGGCCGACCTACAGACGGCATCGACAGAAGACGCAGTCGGCATCGAGCTGTGCAAGATCATCTTGCTGACCATCCCATATCTGCTTGCAGCTTCTGCGGATGCTTCGCTGCCCCAGAAAGTTGCCGAGCTGCTCGAAAAGACGGAGATCATTGCTTCCACAGCGCATACCCTAGAGGCGCTCGTGGATCCATACCCACAACAAGAAGGGCAGGAGAAGGCCATGGTATGTCCGAGCGTGGTGTCCTTGCTGCAGACGCAGCTTAGCGAGGAAGCCAACAACGGCTGGAAGCTGCTGTGCATTCCCAGAGTCTACGATTCCAGCTACAAGCCTGCAGTTGCCAAGGTCGACAATGGCGAAGAGGACAATGAAACAAACGGAGATGGGGATGGGCAATCCAAAGAAGCCGTCATGCACAGCTTCCCGTCGGTGACAGTGCCAGCGACTATCAGCGCCGGCTCTAAGATACTATTGCCCGAGGTGTTTTTCTCGCTATTCGCCAACCAGGAGATCGAGTCAGTGCCCAGTACTACCAACATCGCGTCCTCGCTCTTGCGCGACGCAATCGTCGATACCGTGAACATCCTCGACTTCAACCGCAACGCTGTGGCCAAGTTTCTCAACGAGATCGACTGCTATTGGGCTAAGGACACATTCGTCAAACGCTCGACCACGTTCGATAAGCTGCGAGACCTGCCAGAAGGCAGACCAACCTGGAAGCCCGAGGATGTCATGATTGACGCCATCTTTTCACAGATCTTCCAGCTGCCCACCCCGGAACACCGGCTTGTATACTACCACTCCCTGATCACAGAGTCCTGCAAGATCTCGCCCGGGGCGATCGCTCCTACTCTAGGACGCGCGATCCGCTTCCTCTTCCGCAATATTGATTTGATGGACATGGAATTGTCTTACCGTTTCATGGACTGGTTTGCTCACCATCTCAGCAATTTTGAGTTCCGCTGGAAGTGGACTGAATGGTAAGTTCATTACAAAGTCAACCGCGTGTTCAGAAGCTGGGCTCAAAGTCAACTGACATCAAACAACTAGGGTACCGGATGTGGAGCTTCCTAATCTTGATCCCAAGAAGGCATTCATCAATGGCGTTCTGGACAAGGAGATCCGCCTATCATTTGCAAAACGGATTCGTGCCACTCTTCCGGACGCTTATCACAAACTCATCCCCATCAGCAAGGAGAAGGACATACCAGACTTCAAATATGTCGAGGATCGGACTCCATTTGCCAAGGAAGGACGGGATGTGTTAGCGTTGCTGAAGAAGAAAGCCTCAGAGGAAGAAGTTCAGAAGGTCCTCGATTCAGTTCACGAGCAGGCGGCTGCCATGGGCTTCACAGATCCCTTGGTCGCTTCGACTGACATTTACATGACGTCTATCCTCAGTGTTGGATCCAAGTCGTTGTCGCACGTGCTATCCACCATTGATCGGTGCAAAGAACGTCTGCTGAATATCGCTCAAGGATCCGAGGCCGCGAGACGACAGGTCGTCGGTTCCGTAGTCGACTTCTGGTCGGATCATCCCGGTACTGCTGTCAATATCGTCGACAAGCTATTGAACTACACCATCATCACTCCGATGAGCGTGATCTCTTGGGCGCTCGTGGATCGTATGGATCGCGGCCGGGCACTCGCGAGCAGTCAAATCTATGAAATGGTGAGTATTACCATGTTCAAGGTGACGAATCGCGTGAGGCAGGTTCTCCGAGACAGGAACAATTTGAAGTTAGACTTCGCCAGTCGAAAGCAGATCGATGAGGCGCTCCCGAACGAGCGACAAGCCATGCGAGACTTGTTTGCTGCTATCGAGGACGCGGTTGTGGCTGTTTCCGAGGGTGCTCAGGATGAGATGATTGAACGTTACGATGGCGACAGCGCTGAGCAGCAGCTCATTCGGCTCTGGGGCAGTCGCTGGGCTCGAGTATGGAGAAGGAAGGCCGCCGTAGAGGAGGCCATAGTTGGCGAGGCAGTGATCGGTCCACTCGAGGAGCCGGTGGCGCCAGAGCAGCAGCCAGAGCAGCAGGAGGACTTTGATCAAGTGTCATAGCAGTACTCTGATTGTGTCCTATACTTTCAGTATTTAGACGAGTACAGTCCATGGGGTCTTTCTTATGCGAGTATGGCAAGCACTGCCTCGTGACTGGCAAATGGGCTTGAAATTGGTGGAGGTATACCTAACCAAGCAATATCCATCATGTGCCACAACACGACTCACTGTTCTTTTATATCGTGCAAATACTCTCTCCTCCCCCTTAAGATATCATTGCCTGGCCGAGAGCGCGCGAAAACAAAAAAAAGTCCTATTGCATAGGTAGGTAGGTAGGTACTCATCTATATACCTTTCACGTACATGTATGTATAAGGTACCTACAGCGCAGGTAAATACCCTAAAGTAAATTGATTTTACCTAGACAAGCCCTCGAAGCAGCTTATCCTCATCTTTCATACCATGGTTGGTAAATCTGTGCTTGATTCTTCTTTGCCTTGACTGGAAGTTGAGAGTCAATTGTGTCGTTCGACTTTTCTCCAACGTCAGTTCTGATACGAGAAAATCCCCCCAAAAAATGGGGAACTACCCAACTGCCTTGCTTGTTCTTGTTCTTGTTCTTGTTCTTTGATAATAATCTAAAAATGCAGTAGGAAAACTACATGTATGTAGGAGGAGGAGGACACTGCAACGCCAAATTACTACCTATCTACATGTACCTTATCGAGAAAGAAAGAAAGAAAAAAAGAAAAAAAAAGTTGCATGTCTCACAACGGTATAACCAAGCTTGCCACTTTTCACCATCACGACATATACCACCACTTTGTATGTAATGCACCAGCCAGCGGTAGGTAGGTTAGAGCTCATCTCATTGGTCTCACCGTCTCACTACTGTACCTACGAGGCTACGAGGCTACGAGGCTACGACTACTTACTTACCCCCTGGGATCATGGTCATTAAGGAGCCAGCAGCAGGAATCAGTCACTAGTGCGAGGAAGCAGGAAGAGTGACCACATTGCCACATCAATGTACCAGTCCGCTGCGAATGAAGCAGCGTCGCAGCTTGGTCCGGACAAGAGGGCAGGCCAAGTGCGTCAGCCCCCTGAAAGCGCGTGAAAGCGGGTTTTGTGTGTTGTACAAGACTACAAGTGTTGTACCGTGTACCTTTTGGCTGGGTTTGGCCTTTTCCAGGTTTACCTACCCCGAGCATTTTTGAATTTCTGTCATGCTCGAGGATGGGAAAAATGGCACGTAATTTTTTTATTTTTTTATTTTTTTATTTTTTATTTTTTGGACATTTATCGTCTCTAATCTCTATATATCTCTCTCTCTCTCTTCCCGGAAAGGTCAATGCACGAGACGAAGAAACGCTCAATATAGGCCTTGCATGATGAAAAAGACACATTGCAAATGTGCCAGGAGTACCTCGCAACGTGCTGGATGATTGTTTGTTGTCCGTACAAAAGGGGAGGCGCTCGGGCTGGGACCCCCCCAATACAAGTCGCATGCGCGGGTTCGGCGGTGAATGGGCATCGACTCCAGAGCCTGGTAGTCTTGCAAATGTAGATTGGGTGATTGATACGGATGGTTATCGCTGTCTCTCCGCCGGGTCAGCTGTGGTAGGTAGGTACAACCGTACAAGATTGAAATGCCCGCTGTTGCGCGTCCTGCATATGTACAGTACAGTACAGTACAGCCAGTAGTAGAAGTCAGTTGAATTCCAGCACAGAAGCTCGGTCCGATGAAGTGTGCTGACAGTTGCTGCTGATGAGCACATATGGCTACAGCCTACAGAAACCAGCAGCAGCAGCAGCACCACCACCACCACCAGGACCACCACCACCTCCCCAGCAGCCAGGTCGGCCACTCGCCGGTGATTTAAAATATCCTGGACGAAAATCGTCGCAGCCGACATGAGACCACGATGACTACCCAGCCAAGGTTATGAGCCTGTGCAATTCAAGCACTGCTACTGCGAGATATGCTCGAGATCGCTCAACCTTCATATGAGTAGAGTCGTCAGTTGCGGACTTCACTTGGTCAAGCCTCCTTGGAAAGCTTTGCGGTATAGGTAGGTAGGTACGTATATTGCGAATGGCGCAGCAGTAGTCAGCAGCAGCAGCAAATGGTAGGAGGTACATGTCATGTACCTACATAACATCACCTGATTCCTGAGTCCTGAGGTGTGCTGCTCTGCGCCCTGCGAGAGGACTGCGTGCCAAGGTGACGTCGACGACTTGATTGCGAGCGATCCGGCCAATGATGCGCTGCGCAGCAGATTTGTTGCCGCCGAGGACAAGTCCTGGGAGGGAGGGAGGTAACAACTCCTGCCCACGCCGGCGTGGCAAGTCGAAGCGCGCGCCAGGAGGGTCTCCTGAGCGATAGTGTCATGAATGATCAAGGGAGCCTTTTCTTTTTTTCTGTTTTTCCTTTTTTCCTTTTTTTCCGGTGTGCATACGCTGATTATGGTGGCTGGTCCGCTTGCAATGTTGCATCATACCGTGCGTGATATGATGGCACTGTTATTAGGGGCGTGCAATTGTTATGTATGTCCAGATGGAGGGCCAGAGTCCTGATCAGTAGGAGGTAAAGTATTCACCCACAAGGAGCAGGGGATGACTGGTAGGAGGTACGTAGCAGAAGTCCAGCTCATTCACCTACGCCCACGCCTTCCAGGGACGCCCTGCCAGCCCTGCTAGCATGGTCTCGGGGTGTCGAGCCTGGCGCTTTAGCGGCTGTACGAGTCGTGCAAGCCTGTGTGGCCCCTGCTGAGCTGCTGAGTTGGTAAATTGGAACTGCCGCGGCGGAAAGAGCCTTTACTACTGAAGGGGGATTACTGTAGGAGGTATGTATTATTGATCGCGACCAGGGCCTTCGTGTTGTGACAGACGACAGACGACAGACTACAGACTCCCTCCTACAGACTCCCTCCTACAGTTGTCTTGTCGTCGAAAAACTCTGCCCCCACAAACCATCCACAAGGGAGTGTGACCAGCACAACGCATCCCATTTTATTCCATGCCGACGATCCCAACCTCGCTTGTGGCACACGGTACACCTCACGTGTTCCATAATGACACAGTCTACTACACTCTAGACTTCCAGTGGTGGGCCGAGGCCGAGAAGGCACACGTGTATGCATGTACACCTAGTATCACAGCAATACGAGCGGTGCTTGTTGGTGGTCACTTCACCGTGAAAACAAAACACAAAAGAAAAGGAACAGACAGGCGCCCAGATGATGTCCTGCACACTGCACAGGGCATACTGCTCGTCTTGGTAAATGCGATGAGGAAGCCATTCTTCCAATTATTGAGTTCACCAAGCAGACAGCAACAAGCATTCGGTCCTCGAGCCTATAAGCCATGTGTTCCTCAACTCTAAAATCTCTCTGGTTGTAAAAAGTCTGTTCCATCGCGCTTGGTGGAGGTAGGAAAAGACTTTAGTCGACGGCAAACGTTCTTAAGAGTTAAAGACCTCCTTCGGGACTTTCGACCGTTGGGTATAGTGTCTCGAAAGGGGACCCTCATCAGAATTTTTCCCGTGAAGGCGTCACTACCATCTAAAGTTCAAGGACACACAAGAGATACAACCACTCACTCGCTGGAAAGGTTCCTCCTCTTGAGACACCCGTCACACGTGACGTTTTGACCGTGTTTCCCAGAAGTCCTCAGCACGATATACCTACCTTACTACCTCCTACGTCCATCAAGTCACAGAACCCACATGAGCCTTTCCCGGTAATCATTGTCTTGACACATCGGTTCGTCACCTAACAAACTCCTTATAGGACCAATGCCTACTAGATGCACCCGGTCACTTGGCTACGCCTCGTATGGAGGGACGACACCGCCATCATATACGTTATATCGGAAAAACCCCCCTACGCACAGATCAATGGAGTAACATATGTAAGCTATAGTGTTGCGTGAGCTATTGCATGCAGCATTTCCTCAGGAACGTCGAAACGGGCCGGCGTCAGATCGAGTCGGCGCGTCGGCGCATGTGATCGGCGACTATTAGGGGCTATTCAATAGCCTCCGGGCGTGCGTTGTAGACTACAGACAGAGTAGGAGGTAGGAGGTATCTGCAGGCTGCAGCTGTAGAGGTCTTTTGTATCTGAAGTTCAGACGATCGCAGTGAAAATGTCTGTGCGTTATACTCCAATGTGCAGGTGGTCGTAATACACCTCCAGGCTCCCGAGGACGAGGTACAGTACGATTTTAGTCGGAATTTAGTAGGATTTCAGACAAGTAACTTCAGACTTTTAGTACGACTACTATCTTTTCCGCGTGGCCCAGAGGCTATTGAACAGCCCCTAAGGTCAAGCTCTTCTGCGAAGTAGCACAATCCGTGTCCGTAAGGTATCTAGCTGATGTCGGAAGAGATTGCTGTGTCATCACCATCTGTCTGGGCAGTAGGTACAAAAAAGCATTGTGGCAGATCTCGATTGCGCGGTAGGCACTAGGAGGTACTAGGAGGTACTGTAGGCGTCGCTACTATGTGGTAGAGTGGTTCAAGCGTGAGCAAAGCGTGAGCAAATATTCTACGAGCGACATCACGATTGGTACTTGCGGGCACGCTGCAATACAGCTAACAACCATTGTTGCCCCTCCTTCCCTTTCTTGTCAGCACATGTGCAATAAGTGATGCGAATGGTGACAGCAGCCTTGGGTCGAGGCGCCGTTCCCACACGCAGGCGCCGGATATAGCAGCGCGTCACGGCAGGCGTGTGTGAGGCGTGAGATGGCTACGGTATCCTGGTAATGAGTATTTGGGACCTTGAATTGATCGGCGGCATCTGCCGCCATTTGTCTCGATCGTGCTGGTTCGTATAGTGCAGGGGCTCTGCGCGGTAGTGCTGTGGAGCGTGCGCATGATGCTGACGACCAGGCAATGTCGTTGCAGAAGGAGCCACATTCTTCATTGCTGTTATGTTGTATACAAGCACACCGATGAGGGTGCTTGGCCTGGTGAGCTAGTTGATGCAGTGAGGGACGAGACCGCGGTCGGCAACTACATTTGAGTTTGCATCAGCCCAAGACGCGCGCCAGGGCTAAGGGCAGACCCTATTCTGAGACTCTGAGTTAGCAAAGCAAATAACTGTTCACTGTAAACTTCCCCCCTGAAAAACAACGTATTCCACTTACTTGGAGGGCCTTCTCCAAGCCCTCTACTTTCTATCGAACCAAGGAGTCTATCTCTTAGTGAAAACCTCGGGGATCGGGGATACCGACTAGACTACCCCCCGCCCCCCTGAACCCCCTAAGGCAGGTTAAGAATCGAGAGGGGTATCCTTCGGGGCATAATGTAAAGTGAAGCCAAATAGAACTTGGAAGGTGTACAACCAACCTAGCCACCTAGAGAGCGGGCAATCGGGCATACTATATACAGTATAAGAAATAATGCAATACGGTAAATTATTTGCTCACTCAGAATAGGGTCTGCCCTTGGCCTTGGCGCAACTTCGCAAGACGCGCTTGCTGTAAGTCAATTCTGGAGAGAGTGTAAAGCCAATCTGTGACAGCGCGGCAGTCGACTAGGGATGAGCTCAGACCGACCTGGTAGCTGGTGTGGAGCCTGCATGGATAATGACATGGGGGACGTCGTGCGGCCGCTTGCAGCGCAGCGCTCATCATATCGCAGACGACCACGAGTCATGCTATCCCTTTGTCGGCCATCGCGAAATCCTACCGGTCGTGAAGTTGGGGGAAGGGGAACGGAAGTGCAGCGGCTACTCTCGCATCTGCGGCTAGGAAAACGACGCCGCTGCTCCTGTGAATGGCTCTCTCGAGGTTGGTGGGCGTTTCTGTCTGAGCCTGGCACCGTTCGCCGACATTGTTGTCAACCCGAGGCGTCCGGGCGGGCATTCACTATCCAGTCGCACACTGGAGGTAAGTGAGATGATCATGATAACGATGATGATGGTGGTGATGATGATGGCGATGGTGATGGTGATGGTAATGGTGATGATGATAGTGATGGTGATGATGATGATGATGATGGCGATGATGGATGGTGCAGCAGCTCTCGGCCAGCGAGGTTGGCTTGTGAGAGGATTTGAGATTGTGCTGACGGTTCGGCCATGTCGGATCGGGCTAGTTGGGAACGTCGATATTCGACACGGGTCCTTGGGTGATCGACTGCCCGCACATTCGGGGGGGTTCGGTCGTAAGCGTGCATGCGGTATCAAACTCTGCTCGCTCGCGCTGCTGCTGCTGCTCTTCACCAGCGCAGCAGGCGGAGCACACCCCCTAGCTGTGGTGTGGTGGTGGCGGTGATGGTGGTGGTGGTGGTAGTGGAACGACGGCTCTCAGCAGATCAGTCGCCCACCCACTCACTCACTACCCACCTAGTAACCTTACTGGGGCCCCAGGCGCAGTCCTGCTCTGCATGCGCAGATGAGATGCTGCTGCTGCTGCTGCTGATGGCCTGCTCCGGCCTGCAATTCGCCCACGATTGGTCGTTGTTCACCGAGCTGCTGCCGGCGTGCTGGGATGAGAGTGCGGTTTCGACCGTTTCGTAGCCGGGTCGTGCCTTCCGGATCTGCAGGGAGTGAAGCAATAATATGACCACTGCCCGCCGGACCAGCAGCTGGCAGCAACAGCAGCAGCAGCAGCAGCGCGACAACAGGTGCGATTCGGACTACGTTGGTACTGGAGGTATGTACATAACTGCCTACGTGTGAGAGCAGGGAATGCGTTGCAGTGCCCGTTCCATAAGCCAGGTTGCCGTGCGCATCCCTGCGGTATAGCGCCGTGCTTACTGGCGGCCGGCGCTGCTGGCTGCGTCTCGCCGTGTGTCGTCCTATCACGTCCTGCCGCTTCACCACTGCTCTGCGTCGGCAGAGCGCAACCTCGTACCACGTTACTAAGGTAGTTCTGTTCTGTCCCATACATACCTACTGGCTGCAACGAGGCTTGCGGCGACGGCCATCAACGCGCGCTAGCCCGGCGCATGCAACTGCAGCTGGGCTCTGCTGCTGCTCGGTCAGATGGCTGCGTCCCGTCTCCAGCTTCTGCACCGCTCTGTGAGTCTGTGACTCTGTGAGCGGCACCACTGCCTGCGATTGGTTCCGCACCGCCGCGGCACTTGTCGGCCACGGCGCTGCTCCCTATGACTCTAGTGCAACCAGGACCCAGGACCCAGCACCGCTGCGATGTGCTGCTTCCGATGGCGGGCGCCGTGTGCAGTGGCTGGCCAGTGGCAGACGGGCAGACGGGCAGAAGGGCAGACGGGCAGACCAGACGGGCACACTGGCAGACTGGCAGACTGGCAGCCTGTTGAAAAGCAACAAAGCAGGCCCTGGAGCCCTCAGCCAGCGGTTCCCAGTGGAGAAGTGCAGCAGCCCAACTCAGCGCAGAACCAGGACCAGCACGCCGTCGCGAGACGTGCCTTGCCTGTCTGGCTGCAGCGACCAGGCATCTCAACCCGACCGCTGCATACATTGAACTCTATCGTATAAGTGTGAACTCTGTTGCTCTTATGCTTAACTGTGGGGAAGCCTCTGTGTCCTGCTGGCTGCGGTCCGCTTGTGGATAAGTCTCATCTCGTTGTATCGGTCGTCAAAAGGATGGGACTTTCACTGCTCGCTGTGCTCCCATCGTTGTCCCAGGTTGTTGATCTTCAGTCGCCACTACTGTCTATCTGTCGTCTGTCTGTCTGTCTGTCTGTCTGTCTCAACATCCTCGCCCGCCCGCTCCGCTTTCCACCACCCCGCTGCCCTCGGCTCGCACTACGGCGGCGCACGACGAGCTGCCTCAGTTGGCGCTGCTACCGCCGCCGCCGCCGCCGCTGCTGATTCCTGCGCTGCTGCCGCCATTTTGGAGTCTGACGCACGCCCGACCGCCCGCACGCACGCACCTACGCACCTACGCACGCACGCACATACGCCCGTCCACCCGCCGCACGCCGTCGCAGTCTCTACCTGGCCTGGCTGGCAAGACGGCTCGACTCCGACACGACTTGTGCGCTGCTCTGAGCTTAACTACTACTAAGACCCGACTGCCACCAGCTTACCCCGTCCACTAATTGCACTCACTCCCAACCGTCGTGTCCCGGGAATTTTAATATTAAATTCGTGCAGTTCGAACTTTCGTCCTACAGCGCTCCTCTGATCTTCAGTGCGCCATCAACCTTGCGTCTGGTTAACCTTCGGCATCTGCTCAGGTACAAAACATCTCCAAACCTACCTACCTACTACCATCTTCCTCACCAGGCCTGATCATACTCCAGGCGGCTTTTGCGTTTTGTTGCGCTGCGCTAGCAACTGCGACTGCCCGTCATCCACTGCTCTTTCCTCCTCGACGATCACCGACAGCGTCCCGACTGCAGGCGCCAACAGCAGCTAGCTCGTCGACTGTACGTTGCACACCGCACCGCACCGCACACCGCACCTCACACCTCACACCTCACCCTTCACCCTCATGACTGACACCGCTCGTGATCTTGCCTTCTCCAGCTAACGTATTTACCAGATCTGTTGCGGCCATCTCACTCTTGCACTCACATTGTGACTGCAGTATCCGCGAGCACGAGTATTCTTTGCACGTCTGACCAAGACGTCTGACCAAGACCCCCACTTGAAATTGGCATCGCGGGTGTCACCAATCAACTCCGACGCGTTGCGCAGCGGATCTCGCTGTGCTTCCAAGTATCGACGAGGGCGGCTGCGGTACCCCAAGTTCAAGTGACCAGTACAATTTTGCAAACTCGCAGCGACAACACAGCGTCCGACTCACCATGAGCACCGGTGGAGCGGGACCATTGGTCCCTACCTTCCACGGCTTTGTGCACAATAGCATGGATGGTCTCGTCCTGTTCGAGGCCTGTCTTTCTGGAAAGCTGCATCACGTCCCACGACGACCACATGATCGTGAACGAAGCTCCCTCATCAAGAGCGGCAGCATCTTCATCTACGAGGAGAACGCCAGCGGTATCAAGAGATGGACTGACGGCGTGGCGTGGAGCCCCAGTCGCATCCTTGGTAACTTTCTGATCTATCGCGAACTCGAGAAGCCTTTCCCTCCTGGCGAGAAGAAACGTGCCATGAAGCGGAAGAGGACGAGCATGCCGGGCGAACCATACCCTCGACGGGACTCTGATGGGACAGAAGAACAGCAGCAGCTCAATACCCCGCTGACGCCCCCTACGCCCCCAAACGTGGGCGGTGAGGTGAAGCCGGAAATCGCATCAACCGACCAGGATAAAGAACTGGAGCGAAGTCTAATTGGGAGCTTGGTTGATAGCTACGGCTTCAGACCGGATGGACTGGTGAAGAAGACGATGAGTATTTCTGTGAATGGAATCTCTCATCACATGGTTTCCTACTACAAAGTGGACGATGTCAAGAACCAGCAGCTCCCTCGACCGCTGTCCGATCCACGTCTGCAGAACATTTCTGTGCGGCCTGAGCTGTACCTCAAGCAGAACTTCCGTGCGCCTGTCGAGGAGACTGAGCACTATGCAATTGACGGCCACATGAATGCGCACCCTCAGATGATGTACTCGTCGGTCAATGGGTACGGTGTTTCAGCAGGGCAGTATTTCGGTAGTCGCCAGTACCCTGGAATGTATGGTATGGGCACATCGGCCGGTGCTGGGATGTTTAGCGGTGTGACCGGGACTTCGTGGGCTCCACAGCAAGCATCGGCTCCGCCAATGTCATATGGCAATCAGTACGGAAGCCAAACATATGGCAGCTATTACAAAGGTCCCGAACAGACTCCAGGATCTGGCGTGAAGACGGAAAGTCAGCAGAGTACAACGCAAGGCATGCCATATGGAAACCAATACGCCCAATCCTACTCTGGCATGCAGAGGAACGGATCTCAATCTGCGCCAAGCGGCATCATGCAATCATCATACCAGGCCCCTGGACAGCCAGCTTCCTCCGCCTACGGCAGCATGCCTCAGAGCAATGGGCGGTCTCCGTACGCCAACAGCCCTTCCACAAATGGACCGCCTCCACAGATGTACGGAAACCCAGCCTCCCAACCGTACGCAGTACGCTCACCCACGCAAAGCTATGGCGTCCAAAGCGCGCCTCAGAGTGCCATCAGCCAGTCTCCTCATCCGTCCGCTAAGAGCCCGCAATCTACTCACTCGGGCACGCCAGCCACCTCCATCGGAACAGATCCCAACAGCCAGATGCACAACCCATATCGCACCGCATCGTACCCAGCACCGCAGTCCGCGCATACAGGGAATGATATAAATGGTCTGGGGATTAGTAGCACATCCAGCTATCCGCCGCCATCGCACAACGGGTCTGGGTACAGCTACGGGTCGTCGGCATCGAATGCGCAAGTCGTGGGCCCCTACCCGTCGTAGATGGGCGGCGTTTTGGAAGACTGCCGCATATGGCAGCGCTACAAAAGAAGCTGTGCCTGCGAATGTCTTTTAATCATGCGATGGGATCCTTGCTCTAGGAATCTTCTGTATTCACTGTCGTGAATGTGCACGACTCGGGTGAATCAATGCTCTGCGAGGAGCATGCGTTCGTTTACACTGGCCTACATGAGGGCGACCATGGTCCTGGAGTGAAAGACCGTATTTTGAAAGGCTACTCATTCTAGTGGAGAATTCGGCCGCAAAAGCGATGAGAGATGAGACGTGTTCGGCGATCTGGATGTACATGGTCGATCGTCAATTGTAATTGTATCACTTATGGCTGCAGTTGGAGGGATTTGAGATTTGGGATTACGCTGGCAAGCCGGACTGCAGCGTTATGCTTTACTGCGGGCGGGTACGATAACCACGACCACGCTATTGCTATCAATGAATGCCTCGAGAGGCAGCTTTGGAGGAGGTTAATACCAGCTCAAAGAGCATGAAAATAATAGAAAGTCGACTTTCGCTTTCGATACACTTGACTCCGCTAGTGAATTGCCTTTTTCATCACTTTTGAACCCGCTATACCTATAGCGCAGATCACAGCAAACCCTGAACCGATGCCAGCTATAAGCAACGACTATATGACGGCCGTTTGGGAACTCAACTGGGACGTTTACAGGATGCTTTCGCTTAACTGCATAGGTGTCTGGAATGGTGGAACCCCAGGTGTCTATCAACGGGAGTCAAAAAATACTCCCGTGATATACCCTGCTCTGCTCGTAGATCTGCCAAGGAAGTCTACGATCTGCGACAGACGTGGATAGGAATGAAATATGCCGCGGAAGAATCGGAGAAGGTCAGGAACTTGAAGATACCAGGTATGATCTCATTGTATGTAGGACGGACGACCAGCGACAACATGGAACTTCTGTCTATCCATAGGTACATGTACCTCCTACCTGTATGTAGGTGGTAGGAGGTAATAACAAGGTGCGCATACCTCCTAGGAGGTAGTACCTAGGTAGTAATTGGAATTCGCGCGGTCGGTAGGTACCTATAGTCGGTACCTCCTACTGCCGCAATGAACTCGAGCTCGTGTCGATCGCCTCGTAACTAAGGTGCCTCCTAGTAAGAGGTTGTACCTCCTACCTCCTAGGTCAGGTAGCACGGATACTGCGGGAATCGTTCCGCTATCAGCATCCCGGCCCGGTAAGATGATGTTGTCTTTTTCACGTGATGCCATCAAGACTTCGTCCTCCAGGACCGCCACCGCACCTCAGGACATGGATTAGTCTACGATGGCAAAGCTGCTTCCTCGGAGACTCCATGTCCTGGGCCTCCCACAGCATGTGAGAAGCTCTGGTGTCACCCCGACCTTTGCGACCTGCGCTCCCGGACCCTCATCTTTCCTTTGGCATCAATGTCAGGGGCGCTCTCTCGGGTTCGTGAACAGCAGCGCGGCAGGAAGAACAGGAAGCTGCCCATCATCATCATCGCCTTT
This sequence comes from Sphaerulina populicola P02.02b, assembly GCA_000291705.1. NCBI lineage: Eukaryota > Fungi > Ascomycota > Dothideomycetes > Mycosphaerellales > Mycosphaerellaceae > Sphaerulina > Sphaerulina populicola. The sequence goes on from JH792482.1 coordinate 329,230, forward strand.
CCGTGCCAGGAGGTATGTATGCATGGAAGCAGGCCACCATTGGTCTCGTCCATCTGATCTCCCTGAACTGAAAGCCAGACATAGCACCTCCGTCTCCGTCAAATGGCCACGTCCATATTCGCAGTCCTCGAAAACCACGCAACCGCCTGACTGCCAAGAAGGCGTCGATCAGTCCAGTAGCGTAAGTTGTGCCCCTCGTTTGCATCCATAGTAATCATGATGGTCGCATGACCCGGCCAGCGTCCTGGTCTCAGCACACGTATTCGAGATCAGCTTATTTGTCATGTTGGGTGGGCATTTCGAGCAGCCGCGGCGCTCTTCTCGACTTCCGCAGTCCTGTCTGGTGTGGGACTACGAAGATGGGCATATCATGGCAGTCAACAGGAGGCTGCAGCACCGCCTGCTCGCGCTTCGATGCCCGCATACAGCCGAGCTCAGGGACGTGGCGAAGTGCATGCTGGAACTCGTTCAACAAACGCGCTATGGCTGCGTCAGGGGAAGAAATCATTGCAATAGCCAGTTTTGTCCTGCCCACTCGAACGCAGACTGCCTCGAGTGTGCTCACCGCTGGTCTGCAATTGCTTCACGCGTGCTCTCTATGCAGCCGCAAACTACGTCCGAATGGCCGCTAATGCTCGACGACACAAGCATGCGAACTAAACTGAGAACGGGCACTGGACTAATGCTACCAATTTGCAGAAGCCAGCGCAGCCAGCTGCTCCCAAGCAGCCTATCACGAAAAGTTTCGAAGCTGCGAGAGCCAAGGTCCGTTCCTCGCTGACGGGACTCACGCCACATGAAAACATCTACAACATCCCGAACTTCCTCACGCTCACCAGACTGGTCGCTGCACCAGCCACTGCGTACTTGCTGCTGCACGACCAACACACGCTCGCATTGGGTCTCTTCGCGTATGCTGGCATTACAGACCTGATCGACGGGTGGATGGCTCGAAAATGGAAGCTCCAGACCGTCGCAGGCAGCGTGATGGATCCTATGGCTGACAAGGCTCTGATGATTATTGTGACAGTCACGCTCGCCGTCAAAGGCGCCATACCACGTAAGGCAGCCGCGATGGCCCCACTCTGGCGAGTTCTAGCTTCGGCGGCAAATAACTGACTTCTGGCGGCACAGTCTACCTGGCGACATTAGTCCTTGGCAGAGATGCATCTCTTGCATTGGCAGCGCTGTATTATCGTTATGCGTCTCTACCTGCACCCAAGACCTTTCTTCGATATTGGGACTTTTCGCTGCCTTCTGCCGAGGTGCATCCCACGACCGTTTCGAAGTACAACACCTTCCTGCAGCTGATTCTCATTGGATCCACACTAGCACTTCCCGTTGTCACCGCTGGTGGCCAAGGGACAGATATTCTCCAGAGTTTCGGACTTAGCACCGGCCAGCTGCACAATGCCTTGACCTACTTTCAGTGGCTTGTGGCTGCAACCACTGCCTGGAGCGGCCTCAGCTACGCATACCTGAAAAACGCCGTCACGATTCTGGGTCCCAACGAGACACTGAAGGCGAAACAAGGCGCCCGTGGACGTGCTATTATCGGTTTGACATTTGGCAGTTGTGTTCTCGCTGCAGTCTGGTTAGCTACCACAGTAGACGCCCCAGCACATCGAGAGTCGCCACGGCGCGAGAGCTCCACTCAAGACCCTTAGGCAATAAAAACGACAGTTGTAAAGAGATGTATCAGCTGTATAGCGAACCAATACGTTCGAGCGACAAATTGTAACCTAACGAAGATTCTTTATAGAAGACAGGTACCAGCTTCGCTTCGCCAGTTGCCGACGTCACGTTGCAGAGGGTCCTCTTCCCTGCATGCATGGTACAGCAGGTATAATGTACTTGCTGCCACATCTGGCTGTGGTATAGAAACCAAGAGAAGTCTCGAAAGAACACAGCACTACCTATTCCAGCAATGCGAATCCCACTCGATTTTGGGCAAACGACTTGCATTGGGCTTGAAACACGAACGAAGCACAGCATAGCATAGCACAGCTTGTAATTCAATGTAGGTAGTAGATGCATCCCAAATGTCACTATATTCGATGCAGTTGGAAGGCATAGGCCACCACTATGTACGTCGTACCTACATAGATGTCTGCCCACTCACACACAAGCCTACAGGGTAGGGTGTATGCATCATCATATGTATGTACCTTATGTATGCATCTGCGGGCAAACAGCGTCAAGGTTTTTTTTTTTTTTNTTTTTCTTTCTTCT
>JH792482.1:331942-368539 GCA_000291705.1 Sphaerulina populicola P02.02b
GGTTTTGTAATTGTTGGTATGGTATGGTCTGGGTCAGCAGATCATATACATCGGTCTTCCCTGCTCTCTCCCTCTGAGGCTCTCTGTCTCCACTCTCTGCATAGGAGGTACTGTATGTATGTATATATGTATGTACATGTACATGTACTGTAGGTAGGCCCTGCATGCGTACATACATACATATGTACCTCCTATGCGCAAGAGGCGAAAAAATGAAAAAAAAGAGACAGGGAACATGGAACATGGAACATGGAAGATCCCGTCGTCGTCGTCGTCCCACATGCCACATGGACCGCGGCATACATTCTATTTTCTTTTTTGTTTTTTGTTGTTTCTTTTTTGTCTTGGGGAAGCCTTGGATTTGTTTTACCTTACCATGTACCTCTATCTATCTACATATGTATGTGAGGTCGCCGTCGTTCTCCGAGAGGCAAGGCAGGTCAGGTCAGGCCAGGTCAGGTCAGGTCAGGCCAGGTCAGGTCGGGTCAGGCAGGGCTCTCTAGTAAAACGGCAAGCAATTGGCAGTTTGTTGTTGTTGTTGTTGTTGTTGTTGTTGTTGTTGTTGTTGTTGTTGTTGTTGGTCAGGGTAGGGGGACTTTCCGGCTGCCACGTTGCGCGCAAACTCATACTTTATGGACAGGAGTAGGTAGGTAGGTATTGTAGTATCTCTCTCAAATCACACTTACGACAACACGAATCACAACTCTCAGGCAGGAAGATCCTGTTTCTTTTGCGGCCACATCTCACCCCGGTACATACTCTTTGTACAAGTCAGGTCGGTCACTAGGTAACTGGGTACAATATCATCAGACAGACCGGGTAACAAGCCTGCTTTTTTTATTTTCTTCTCTTTGGTGCCCGCGCGGCTATGTCGCTTGACTGTCAATTGAATTTTTCTTATATCTACCTACCTACTGTATCACAGCTGAAGCTTCTCAATCTCACTACACCAAGGTACCTATATAGAATAGGGAGATTTTCCGAGCGGCAATCACGAAGACTGGGTGTTGATGTCTGATAATGATGATGATGTAGTAGTAGTGCAGTACCTACCTGGTATAGAATGTTGTTGTTGGTTGTGAAAAACATTCGAACAGGTAATCTACCATGTACCTACATATATACATACTACATGTACTCAAGGGATCCTAACGCTGGCTACCTAACGTGCATTGAACACTCTACTTGACCTCTATGCCTACCCTACCTTACCTTACTCTACCTTACCCTACTCTACCTTACCCTACTCTACCTTACCCTACTCTACCCTACTCTACCCTACATGTACCCTACCCTACCCTACTGTACCTAACAACAATAACAACGACAAACAAGGCAGTCTACGTAGAGTCGTAGACAAGTCCGAGAAATGTCTATAGCGCTCTTTACACTACACGCCGGGAGTTCTCTCTCTCTCTCTCTCTCTCTCTCTCTCTCTCTCTATAATGATGATAGTACCTGATTGGAGATACGACATCTGCTTCATTTTTCTTTTTGTTTATCAAGAGGTGAGGTCAAGTTGACTTTGAGTCGGGCAAAGTCTGTGTTTTTGCCACTCTTCTTCTCTCGAGAGAGAGACAAGTACAAGTACATGTACCTTACCTCCTACTTTACTTGGGAGGGGACAAGTCAGGTTACTACCTCCTAGGAGGGACGGTAAAGTCTGTCTTGTATGTAAGAGTAGGTATACCTATATCTGAGTTAGATCAGTAGGTAGGTAGGTAGGTAGGTAGGTAGGTAGATACGTATAATCCAAACGGAATTGGGTGATAGTTCTGCTGTACTTGTATTTCGCTTGATAGATGATGCTGTTTCCGCCCAAGTGCAAGGTAATAGATGTCGTCTATAGCCTACTGAAGACTGTTTGTTGAGGATCGCTAGAGGATATATCACATCACTGCCTTTCAATAATGTATGGCTGTGCTCATCTGCGCGCCTTGCCTAGCTAGAGCTGAGTATCCCTTACTTTGTAGGAAGATCCAAGACAGCGTCAGTTCAGTCTGAAAGAATCCTTTCAGCGCTTTCGTTCTTGTACAAGTCCATTTAGAGGCAGAAGTAGAGATTCCTAGCGTGCGGTTGGGGTACTCTGAAGCAAATGTTTCCCTTTTTACCTACCAACGCCACGCTAAAGATGATCAGCACAACGGAGTCGTGCTCACGCGAAAAGGACATTGTTGTCCAGGTCATCCACTTCCCTCGGTCCTTCGCCAGTGCGCAGACCAAGATCTCTTTTCTTGACCTTCCGCTCCAATTCGCCCTCCGCTCTCCTGTTGTAACGCCCAGCCTTCTGTCGCCTGAGATCTGAACGAATCTGGTTGGGGCTCACAAACTCCTTATTCTCGTATATCACCGGCCCCCCGAAACTTCCTTCGAGTATTACGATTGGCGTGAGCACAAATCTGGGCCCAATTTCCACAAGACTGATGTGAGTCTCTCCCTTGCCTGTAGCCTTGCTAACAATCTGTGTCTCGCCGCCTGCCACTGCGCTTTCTTCAGCGGCCTTGCTCTTTCCTTGCTCAGTTTCTGAAATCTGGTAGCAGCGAATCCAGACCTTTCCATCTGCTATCGTAAATCCCATGACGTGGTCCACGAACGGCTTCACCTTTCTCGAAGTTTGTGGGACGCCAAAGGTGTGACTCAACAGCTCCTTGACCAGTTTCCAATGCGCAGACCCGTCGAAATGCTTGTCAAAGCTCAACACTGGCCTGCTACCCTTCAAGCAGTTTCCGGTAAAGTTCAACTCCTCCATGGTGTGGATGTTTTGGCAATGGAACTTCACAGTCGGACCGTTAGGCGGCTTCGAGAGCCAGATGTAGAGATCCTTGGCCTTTCGAGCCTCGAAGAAGAGGACATTGTTGCAATTGTACAAATCGGCGAGCTCGTTCAGTTGGTGGAGATTGGATTTAGTGTCGAGTTTGGCGTCTTTGCGGGAGTGAGGAAGGAGCGCATAGAGGTCGTTCAGCAGATGGCGGTGGCTATAGCAGTGTTAGCAGAGATGAAGGCGATGCTTTTGTAGGTATGTCGCATACCGATAGGTTACGCCTCTGGATGTGAGAATGAGAACCCTTTGGCGGTTCTTTGGCTTCGCCTCGCCATTTTCAGTTGCGCTGGCGATGCCATTCGGCCTGGCCTTTGCCATAGACTTGTATACTGCCGCCATCGTGAGTGCGCGACAGGTGTACTGGGGCGAAATCGAGTTGAAGATGCCGTGCAACACTTTTTTTGCGAACAGTCTCTCTGCCAAGAAGCGTCCAAGCTCCTTCCATCTTGGGCGTGTCCCAAAGAGGTAAGGTACCTCCTGTGGTTCCGTAATACATACATGTGGCACCTATGATCTATCCACCATCCCAGACGGCTCGTGATGGCATTGTAGCCATATATGAGGCGTCGTCTCGTGAGAGTGATATAATAATACACATGGTATCTACTAGCGATCGCGACGTCGTGAGGAGCGAAGTGTGCGCGATGGCAGCAAAGCGAGAGAGAGACTGAGTAAGCGAGGCGAGACCCGTGGACGGCTTGCTTTGCTTGGTACACTCGAGGCCATTCGGACTTGCAGCGGACAGCTTTGCAGCCTCCGGCAAATGGACGATTCAGCCCGATGCAACGAGCAGGACAAGACGGTTGGGACCAAAACAAAAGATCGTCTGTCAAGCAGGAAATTTGGCATCGCCAGCCAGCTCCTTTCCATCCTCACCGTCGACGCGTGTCGTGTTTTTATGCAGTCGCGTCTCGGCACATGCGCAGTAGTAGAGTGTGTTTGGTAGGCAGGCGATAGTAGGTGGTAGTCGTAAGAAAGACGAACGTCTGAGTTTGTCCACGAGCCGACCAACTCCAGGTTCAATCATGTCCAGTCTCTCCGTATCGCCCCATCCTGCCATCATCATCCGCACCACCTCGTCGTCGCCGCACCGTTAACCATCACCACCACCACCGCCACCACCACCATCCCCCATCGCCATCATCACCACCAACATCACGCGGTTGCTTGGCGTGAACGCCGGACATCGTTCGTAGCAGCTAGACCAAGGGGTGACGCTGCTGTCTTGACTCGTCCAACCACTGTCGAGCACAGCGCCGCTCATCAGGAAGCGCACGACTGCCACTGCGCCGTCCGCGACATCATCGCCATCATCATCGAGCTCCAAACACTGCATCGTTCCCATTGGCGCTGAACATTGAGAGTGGTCGATGGCGAGACGATAGACTAGAGAGATCAGACCTGCCCACCGCCGGCCAGAGAGCCTGCGTCAGCAACAACATGGAAGGAGCGCTTCCACACGCAGCGCATGCAAGCTACAATTCCTCAGATCGACAGCAACGACACCGATCCAGCTCATACAACGCGGGTCCGCCGCCTTCACCAGGTCACTATCGATCTGTGCCTGCGTCGCCAACTGCGAGTAGACTGCCTCCGTCTGATCGACCTCCCTCAAGCTACTACGACCCGACCAGAGAAGAAAGAGCAAGCAACAGGGAAGCTAGCACGGCAAGTACACCTTTCCAAGCTCGTTCGTCGCCTGTACAATTGAGTCTTCCACTTATCAATATGGCAAATGGGACATGGCAGAGAAAGAGTGAGAGATAGAGAGAGAAAGTAAGCCCAATACTAACTTGTTTTACCTCCTACCAGACTACACGATTTGAACAGCTGCCACCACTCATGCAAGTGAGTGGCCTTGACGGAGGCCCACGATCCAATATGAGCCGCCATCCCAGCCAGTCCTCGCCGACGATAGCTCCGCCTGCTCATCCAGCGCAGCATAGCGGCGCTCGATCTCCGGCCTACGACCCTGTTCGAGGCAACGGTCATCATTCCCACACCACGAGCACCGAGTCTGCTCAGGTTCCTGCACCCGATCGCGCAAACAACCCAATGAACATGGCCAACCTGCTCTCCAATCCAGCTCCAGCTCCGGATCCAGAGCCTGCTCCTCCCCTTGCACCTCCCAAATCACGCAAACCTTCTGAGCACTCTGCCCCATCCAAATCCTCGAGTCGCAAAGCAAGTCGGACGTCGACTGCGTCACAACAAGGTCCCCGTAGCAAGGATGCTGACACGGACCCTTCACACGCGATAGCAGCTACACAGAAAACCGGTACTGCGAGCAATGGGCTTCCTCCGCGTGCTAGCAACGCTGGATCCCCGCTCGCTAGCTTACCTCCGCTGACGGGACCTCCGAGTTTGACAATCCGCGACACCGAGCTTGCGTACAAAGAGATCGAAGAACGAGATCTGTCTGACATCGAGAGCGATGATGTGCCTGGGTTGGAGACCTCAAAGCGCGAGTGGCAGCAGCGCACTCACAAGAGAGCCCTGGAGAAGGAGTTCGAAGAGACAAATAAGCGGAAGCGACGAAGACTGAGATTCATGACTGAGTTCCATGATCACTTCAGCTATGCAGCCGAGTCAGACCGTACAGTATTTATTGACCAGTATGAGGCCGAGGTCGCTGAAGAAGTGAAATTACGCGAGATCGAAGAAGACAAGGAGCGCAAGAAGGATCAGCAGCGCAAGCGTCGCAGAGAGAAGGCTATTGCTGATGAGCAGCAGAAGAAAGATGAAGCGGAGCTGGCTCTGGCAACAGTGCAAGATCCGGAAGAGCGGACCAAGATCGAAAAGGAAATCCAACGCTACGATAAGAAGATCCGTGATACCCAGAACAGACTGCAAGGCATCACCCCTTCGCGGGACTCTTTCATGCGTAATGAGTCCCCTCACAACACAGCGGCTTTGGGCCGACGGGAACGCGAGGTCAACCTGGACGGCGGATTGATGACTTCATTCTATACCACTGGACAGAGCCTTCCGACGGACGAGGGGACACCGGAATTTGCGACTTCTAAGGGCAGTCGAGCGCGAGCTGGGCGTGGAGGCGCAGGTGGAAGAGCTAGGAAGTCCAAAGAACAAAAACTTGCCGAGAAAGAGAATGCCCGCATGGCTCAGGCTTTCATCGACCAAGGCCAGGATCTGCCGCTTATTGCTCCCAAGGAAGAAGAGCGGTTGGCAGCTTACGCTGAACGTATGGCCGAGCGCAAAGCTGCCATGCGAGAAGATTCCGAGCCCCTGAGCGAGGCCGCGCCAGCAGCCATGTTTGATGTACAACCTACCGTAGGTTTGACAGGAATGGCAAGATTCGACAGCAAAGGGTATATCCAGATCTACGAGCAGATTACCAAGAACGACATTGCCAAGAATATACCGAAAATTGTGCGGATCAAAAACAACAGCCTCGATACGAAACAATCCAACGCGCGCAAGACAGCCCAATTGGCTGCCAAGGAAGCTCGAAGATGGCAGCTGAAAACGAACAAAAGCCAGAAGGATGTCGCTGCTCGAGCCAAGCGCGCAATGAGGGAAATGCTCGGGTTCTGGAAGCGCAACGAGCGCGACGAACGTGAAGGCAGAAAGGTCGCGGAGCGACAAGAGCTCGATAAGGCCAAGAAGCAGGAAGCGGACCGTGAGGCCAACAGGCAGAAGCGCAAGCTCAACTTCCTGATTTCTCAGACGGAGCTCTACTCACATTTCATTCGGAAGAAAGTCAAGACGGATGATTACGAAGACGACGGGCAAGGCGTGACAGCGAGCGACAAGAAAGTCAAAGACGGTTCCCATGCCAAGAACATGGTCGACCTTCCGGACTCGAACGCCAATGTGGGTGAGAAGGTCACAAATTTCGAGGATCTGGATTTTGATAACGAAGATGAGACCGCTCTGCAGCAAGCAGCCATGGCCAATGCCCACAGTGCGCTCAAGGAGGCACAGGACAAAGCACGAGCATTCAACCAGCCCGAGCCTGCTGATGGAGAAGACGGCCAAGATCTTGGAGAAGCTCAAGCCAACTTTGACGAAGGCGAGATGAACTTCCAAAACCCGACCTCTCTCCAGACCATGGACGTCGCCCAACCCAATATGCTCACCTGTCAGCTCAAAGAGTATCAGCTCAAAGGTCTCAACTGGCTGGTCAACTTGTATGAACAAGGCATCAATGGCATTCTAGCTGATGAAATGGGTCTTGGTAAAACTGTGCAATCCATATCGGTGATGGCCTATTTGGCGGAGATGCACGACATCTGGGGCCCATTTCTCGTGATTGCACCCGCAAGTACGCTGCACAATTGGCAACAAGAAATTGCCAAATTCGTCCCAACGTTGAAAGTGCTGCCATATTGGGGTTCTGCCAAGGACCGAAAGGTGCTGCGGAAGTTCTGGGATCGCAAGCACATTACCTACAGCCGCGACAGCGCCTTCCATGTTCTGGTCACTTCTTACCAACTGGTTGTGCAAGACACTGCGTACTTCCAGAAAGTCAAGTGGCAGTACATGATTTTGGATGAGGCGCAAGCCATCAAATCCTCGCAGTCTTCACGATGGAAGTCTCTGCTCAACTTTCACTGTCGGAACCGTCTTCTGCTCACCGGTACTCCCATCCAGAATAACATGCAGGAACTGTGGGCTCTGCTTCACTTCATCATGCCTTCCCTCTTTGACAACCACGACGAATTCTCGGAATGGTTCTCCAAGGACATCGAGAGTCACGCTCACTCGAACTCTAAACTGAATGAGGATCAGCTCAAGCGACTGCACATGATTCTCAAACCTTTTATGTTGCGGCGCATCAAGAAACATGTCCAAAAGGAGCTGGGGGACAAGATCGAGGAAGACGTCTATTGTGATCTGACGTACCGACAACGCGCCTACTATTCAAACCTCAGAAACAAAATCAGTCTCATGGATCTCATCGAGAAGGCCGCCGGTGGGGATGACCAGGACACTGCAACGCTTATGAACTTGGTCATGCAGTTCCGGAAAGTCTGCAATCATCCGGATCTGTTTGAGCGAGCGGATACAGTCAGTCCGTTGGCCATGTCTCAATATGCTGAGACGGCGTCCTTCATGCGCGAAGGTCACAGCATTAACGTGGCGTACAGCGTGCGGAACATGATTCAGTACTGGCTTCCCAGCTTTCTGGTCGACGGACCGGGCAGGCTCAATGTCGCTAGTCCTCGGAATCCACAAGCAGGCTGGAGGAATAAGTGGCTGTCAAACGAGCTCAGTATCTGGAACGAGCAGCATATTTGCAAGAATCAGAGCGGGCGGGCAGGCTTTTCCTGGTTGCGTTTCGTGGACCAGTCTGCAAGCGACATCGCTCTGACCGCCCGACGTTCACTCATCGATCGCATAGTGGAGCTCGCCGCAGACCGCGGCCGCGCATGCAAGCTGCCAGTTCGATACGATTATGTCGGCACACCTCAGGACGATAAGGGCTGGACTCCTCTACACGACATGTTCGACATCGTGCACTCGCATGCTCGTCAGCCCATGACCAAGGCAGCGGGCGATGGACACCTGAGCAAGCTTTTTAACATTTCTCAATTTGCTACAGAAGAGAAGGGATACAGAGTCATCGAGCCTGGCTACCTGCCCAAAGCCAACGTGCCGCCTATTGAGCTAGTGTGTCCCTCTCAGGGGGCGATGGCGGAGCAAGAAACAGCATATTTCAACGTGCCTATGCGACGTGCACTATACCCGATCAACGAGGAAACCGAGCGAGCTTTGCTGCAATCGAACTTGCCCCCATCAAAGTTCCCTGTCACCAATCTACTCCCTCGGCCCGAGAACGAGAAGCAGCGATACACCAAGATCCAGGTGCCGTCCATGCGACGCTTCGTCACAGACTCGGGAAAGCTCGCCAAGCTGGATCAATTGCTTCGCCAGCTAAAGGCTGGCGGCCATCGTGTGCTTCTCTACTTCCAGATGACACGCATGATCGACCTGATGGAGGAGTACTTGACCTATCGTAATTACAAGTACTGCCGACTCGACGGGTCAACCAAGCTCGAGGACCGCCGTGATACGGTTGCCGCCTTCCAGTCCGACCCAAGCATCTTCATCTTCCTGCTTTCGACGCGAGCGGGCGGCCTCGGTATCAATCTTGTTGCTGCTGATACTGTCATCTTCTACGACTCGGATTGGAACCCCACCATTGACTCGCAGGCCATGGACCGTGCTCATCGTCTCGGCCAGACGAGACAGGTCACGGTATATCGACTCATCACGAGAAACACGATTGAGGAACGTATCAGGAAGCGTGCTTTGCAGAAGGAAGAGGTGCAGCGCGTCGTCATTACCGGTCAATCTGGCACTGGCGTGGACTTCACCAACCGTCCCAAAGAGACGAGTCGGAGCAAGGAGATGGCCTTGTGGCTTGCTGATGATGATGAAGCTGAGCAGATTGAGCGTCGTGAAGCCGAGATGGCTGACGAGGAGGCCAAGGCGGGCGGCAAGAGGAAGCGAAAGAACGCGAAGAAAAGTGGCAAGGACTTGTCCATGGACGACATGTACCATGAAGGTGCGTTGATCAAGACGACAATGCCGACTTTTGATAATGTTACTGACTATCTGACAGGTGAAGGCCAATTCGACGACGGTCCTAGCCATGAGCCCTCGGGCGCCGCGACGCCTCTCGCTGGTGACGAGCCGCCCACGAAGAAGAGGAAAGGGACGAGTAAGAAGGCCAAGACAGTGAAGCAGAGACTTGCTGTGGTCGATGGAGAAGCATAAGACGAGATGATCCCGCGTGATAGACGCGGCGCTGGTCGATGAATTTTAATTGTATTTGTACGGGGGAACGAAGGGCTATTCAAGCGCTGGCCTCGACAGCACAGAATTGCAAAAGACGCTCAGTCACGCATGAGCGGTGATATCAGCACTGTATCATGACACGTTACGGTTCAAGCGAGCTGATATCAATAGAGTATACAAACTTGCTTGCCCTCGCTTCGATCCTGTGCTCGCTATTCTGTTTCGAATCATTCGATTCTGATCGAACCGAGACTCACCTATGTTCGTTATTGCCAGAACAGATTGTTGTGAACCAAGGTAAAGCATGGAAAGAACGACAGTGGTCTATTGCTGCACGTTGACAGGGGAATATTCTTACACCGCCTATTCTAAAGAACGATGTCTCACGCAAGGGCAGCATAAGAACTCAGATTTTTGAGACTTCTGTTGTATGTTGTATTCACCCGATGCCTTACCTATCAGGTACTATAATCCTGCACGAGAGCCATCCCTTGCTGTCGTGCAGTGTCCTGAGGTGCAGTGCTAATTGTCAGAGCCACACCAGGGGGAAACTTCTTCAGAAGCCGGCCTTGGCTTGCTGCCGCTTCTTCGCCTTCTTTGTCGTTTCCCTCTTTGTCGTTTTATTCACGATTAGTATCTCATCTGACGGAGCTTCCAAGTTCAACGCTTGAGCAACGGCACCATTCTCCGCGATCCTCGTGGCAGAGCACGATGCAGACGGAGAGCTGAGTGTGGATTTGAGTACTGCGCTGAGCGACTTCTCGACCGCGTTACGGGTGGTCAAAGGCGTCACGGTAGGCTTCCCAGCAGCTTGCTGGTCCCCCGGGGGCTTGGTTGCCCTCTTACGCCGCCTGGATCTTTTCTTGCGCTTCTTTTCATCATTGTTGGCTGTGGGCTCCACAGTGGTCGGCTTCTCTTCGCTGCTAAGTGTGCCACGAGCAGAGATAGATGACTTCGACGTCGTGATGACAGACTCGCCGGCCCTCTCCTAGGGGAGTCCGTTGGTTCTAACCATGCCGTCTTCGGCGACTGTGCTAGGTTTGAAGGCAAGTCTTCGAGCTTTCTTCCGAGCTTTTCGCTCCCCTTGGCTTATTATCTTGCCATCCTGCTTCGGATGTGGCACAGGACTGGTTGTGCTAGGTTTTAAGGCAAGTCTTCGAGCTTTCTTCCGAGCCTTTCGCTCTCCTCGGCTTATCTTCTTGACATCCTGCTGCGCATGTGGTATAGGTGTACCTCCGACGGACGGGCCCTCTCCCATGCTGCGGCGAGGATCATTAGTGATGGCCACTTCAGGGAGTGTCCACGAGCGGCGAGATGAAGTGATCGTACTCAACTGCTATGCCAGACCCGGTCACAGGGAGATGCTCGATCGGACGGAGAGGTGCGGAGATTGGGGAACGAGGCGCATGAAATGGCGAGAATCTCGCGTTTTTCGCCTGCACCGGATTCCTGCCACCTGGGGCAGTCACGCTCTCGCGGATCGCGCGTCCGGAGGCCGCACCGTCGTCAGGCACAAGAGGGAAGGTGCAATCATTAATGCGAAACACGCACAGTCGCACACATCCTTTTTCGCACTCTTCACATTCAACGACATCTGCTGGAGTCGCCCTCCATATTTTGCATGCTCCTCGTATCATCCATCACCAGATCTCCGCAGGTCGTTTGGGCATTGGAAGCACTGGACTGGACTGGGTAATTTGATTCGAAGTCAGCGCACCGTCGGGACGAGGCGTGGCCGCTGGATCACCGATCGACGCGTTAAAGACGTGATCAGCTTCCTTGGACCTTGCGTGAGCCTCCAGCGGGCGCTTCAGCAATTTCACGAATCAGCAGCGTCAGCGTGACACCCGCCCGCCATCTTCCTTGCTCCACACGCGTTTCACTCGGATTCCAGAGCCCACGAAAGAGCAGACTGCACACCTCGTGCCCCGCTTCCTGGCCTGCCTGGCCTGGCTTGCTTTGTACAGCGGACGGAGGGGGGCTGCGAAGCCAGACGAGACGCCTTTGCTCCCTCGAGTCTCATACATCTTCTACACACAAACCAGCTTCGCGTGCTCGCCCGCGTTGCTTGCTTGCCAGTCGTCTCTCCTGCGCGACTTCACTGGCGCCCGTCACAAGCGAGCCACTCCGGCATTTCCGCGACTTGCGCGCGCGCGCGCCCCCAAAGAAGTGAGTTCGTTGGTGGTCCGGCTTGCCGTTCTACTGCCGGCGCGAACGGACGCGCCTGCTGCCAATCCTTGCTCTTGGCTCCCAAATGCAAGGACTTCCACCTCAGCCCGACCGCTCGTCTCGTCTTCCCAGTTTCTTGCGATCGCAGCACTAATGAGTCGCCCAGAGACATCTCCGGCACCTCCTCGACACCACTGGAACGACACCGCCGTAGCATCGTCGCAGGCGTTTCCACCTCCACGAGCGCATTACAGCGGCACCGTTGAGAGCACCACGGAAGCAGATTCAGCATCACCCAATCTGCTACAACGACGTACGCTCGCGCCCGACGCGTCAATCTACCGGCATCTGCAATCTAGCTGCCTGGAACACCACTCAGTCGCCATCTGATGGCCGCGACGCGTCAAAAAGCAGCTCCTGCCCTGGAGATCTGGCAAGACTTGGATAATAGACACGACGCACAACCACAAGCCCACATGTCCGACGATGTAGAGACTGCGCTGCTCAACGCACTCGGTCCCCTCAACGACGCTTCCAACAAGTCCAACGTCCAGCTCAGCTCGTCAACCAACCCCAGTCGCCCCGGCTCGTCGCCTTCCAAAAAAGCCAGTTCTCCTTTACGGCCCAGTAAGTTCTTCACTCCATCACGAGGTGACCCGTGAAACGTCCGCATCCCTGCGCGTGGCAAGAGTTCTGCCTTGACGGACTCGCTTGTGGAGCCTCTGGGAAACTAGTTGCCATCTGCTAACGCCTTGTCCTTCGCCATAGGAAGCGCTCACCGACTCACCAACTTCAAGCTGTCTCCCCCGCGGCACTCTAGCTTTCCAACAGATTCTCCAACCAAGGACAGTGACTTCTATGCCATGTATCACCAAGTCGCGCCCAAAATGGAACGCAGTCTGTATCCTCAATATACCCTTGCATATGACAAGGAGAACGAGTTCGAAGGCGCTTTATTCGGTAACATGACCATCCCTCCATACCAAGACATCGACTATGGTTATAAAGGACCACTTAAACGCGCATACATGGATCCAATGTCGAACGCATCCGCTGGCAAGAAGCAAAAGCTCTACGACGAGCCCGTAGATCTACCGCCGCCAGAGGATCTGCCAACAGTGGCCGACGATGGCCAAAAGCCTTCACACAGCTATGCTGAACTCATTGGTATGGCGATTCTACGATCAAAAAATCGCCGCCTTACATTGGCGCAAATCTACAAATGGATCTCGGACCACTTTGCCTTCTACCGAAGCTCCGAAGGCGGCTGGCAGAACAGTATACGCCATAATCTCAGCTTGAACAAGAACTTTGTGAAGCAGGAGCGTCCTAAGGACGATCCAGGCAAAGGCAATTATTGGGCGATTAAGCCCGGCGAAGAGCGCCCATTTCTACTCGGCAAGAAGCAGCCGATGCGGAGAATCGCCGAGGGCTCTTCATATGCCTTGTCAATGCCTTTGACATCGGATCCAGTGAACTGCAGACCTGGCAGCACGCCTACCATCGGCAATTTTAGTGTAGGGCCAACATCGTCGAGGAAAATCGAAGCTAAGGACATCGACTCTGCGAAGTTTCCAGACGAAGCGGACTTCAGCTCTGACGGCACAATCCCAGCCTCGGACCCTGCCCTGCAAGAAGACGAGCAAGATGAGGCTGCTGCCGCGATGCCGCCCCCGCCTGTTCACATGCGCTCATCACCACCGCCGCCAGCAGAACTCGGCTCATCGCCTCCTGCATTTGACTCGCGTCGCGACGGCACGCCTCCGGTCGAACGTCGTCACCAGCCATCGAGTAGATCTGGTAGCCGGCGGCGCAGAGCCGGTGGACTAGGCGACAGTGGCTACTGGTCGTCAATTGAATCATCTGCCGCTCGAGGAGCTGCCGACCAGCTTGCCTCCGAGACAGATGTGCGCAGTCTACGCATCAAGAAGGGTCGCGCTGAGGCTGAAATCGCACGCATTCGAAGCTCTTCTTTTGACAGTCCGAGCAAGGAACAGCATCGGTACCACGGATTGCCAGGACATTTCGGCTCCTCGCCTTCACATCAAGAAGACAACCCACTTACACCAGCCGTCATCTTCAAACGACCGACACGGGCTATCCCGGCTGCGTCGCCGAACACGAACCTGCAGGACCATCGCAATCGTGTTCGTGCCTTGCTAGGATCGCCGGCCAAGAACAGCTTCAGCCACATGCCAGAGGCTCACACGTGGTCGCCCGCGTTCACGCTCAGCGAAGACGGCCCCGTGGGGCTCACTCCGTTCATTTCGCCATACAAAGCGAGCAACACGCCATGGCGACCTGCCGCGGACAGTCCAAGCAAGTCTCACAATTCGAACAATGCTGCTTTCGATATATTCATTGATCAACCCCATGAGGATATCGCCGCTCGGGGTTCGCCAGAAAAGCGCGTCAACCAGCGACCTTCACTCATGCGAGCCGCTACAAGTGCTGGTATCCTAGCCGACATCACGGGCACCTCTAAAGGCAACACTCCACTCATGTTGCCGCCAGCGAGCAACAGCTCCTGTACGCTGTCTCCATTCTTTACGAAGTCTGGTTCTCTGAAGCCCAGTGCCAATTTTAGCCTTGGTTCGCCTCTCAAAACGTCGACTACAGGAGAAGATATGAGGTGGTTCGATTCCGGTAGCGGCACCGAGAATATCCCTGCACAAAATATGAGCAACAAAGACGTAGCTGATCTGTTTGGTCTCGGTCCGCACAGCGACGGCAGCGAAGAAGGTATTGACCTCTTCCAGGACTTTGGCAAGATTGGCCAGTCCACTTACACCGGTGCTCCCGATAGATCGACTGGAAGTCCCGTCGGGAGGTCTACTATGGCACCTCCTGCTCGCCCAGGATTTGGACGAAGCTCAACGAGCAGGTGGTAGAAGCGCCTCCGATGGGCACCATATCCCGGCTGGCGAGGAACGATACGAACGATTGATGGCCTGACGAATTGACGACAGCGCTTTTGCAGAACTTCAATTCATACTGGCGTCGTGCTCACTGGACATGTAGCGACGGCGCCACCGATAATTTGGAAGCACAGCAGTCCGTCTTGCACACACAGACAGGAAGCCTGTCCATGTCCTGATGGCTTGGCTGTTGAAAGAGGAAGGAGTTTTGTGCTTTTTTTGGGCGACGATTGTCTACGATACCAACGGGTTATGCAAGGAATCAAGTGCTGATGGTCCGTGTGTTTGTTGCGTTTGATGGATATAATAATACCGAGAGTATCTTTACGCTGTTATGCTTAATGCTTGAACGCCGATGCGATGCTTTCATCAGTGCTATGCTATAGTCGATGCAATACTTGAATGCCATGACAGTTACGGGCCGCACAACTTGATCTTCTCACACTTTTTCCCGAGTGATTCTTCTTCGCCATTGAGACAAAGTCACTCCGACTCACGTCTGTGTGGTATGATATCAATTCAACATTATCTATATCTAAATATATATACATTATACCTTCCCCCCCTTGTCTCCGCCCGCCCGCCCGCCCGCATTTCCGCGCGTCTACCTTCCCGCCCGTCCAACATACCCGAACCCCATCCTACCTTACATACCAATCCAGGTACCTACCTACCAATATCCCAACCACCTCAAAGCCTGAGCATGATCATCCACCACATCCACAAAACCCATGACAAAATTCTCCATTCGTTCTTCCAATAATGATAATAACGGAGGTGCCCCTCGAGCAGCAGTATTATTCGTCTCAGTGTGATGATGATGATGATGATGATGATGGCTGCTGAGCTCTCGCGCAAGATTGTGCGTTAGAGTACGACAGAAATCTGCTGTGCCGTGGAGTTTCCAGAATTGGGCGGGGTGGTGGAGAGGGAGGCTTGTTGTTTTTGGCGAGAAGAATTGGAAGAAGAAGAAGGGAGGAGGAATGACGGCTTGGATGCGAAGGGTGTAGGTGGGTGCTATGTGGATTGTTTTTGGGGGGTGGGTGATGGTGGTGGTGATGGTGGTGGTGTCCTCATCATCTTCCGCTTCCATTCGTGGATGGATCCTAGAACTCCGAGATGACGATGATCCAGATTTATTCAGCTCCAAACTAACATCAACATAACAATTCCAACGCATCTGAAACTTCCTAACAAGTCTCGCATAGGCTTCTCCGATATCATCCAACCAGTGAACGAGACACGTGGGTCTGACACCAGGCAAGACATCGAAATGGACGTGGACGCTGCTGTAGTAGACGGGAGCAGTTTCTTGCTGGAGCTCATAGCAGGTTCTCATGATTGCTGGAAGGTGTTCCTGATGATGGAGTGGCTTATGCGGTTCCGGGGTGGAGTTGCATGGGCTGATGTATATCCATTCGTCCACCAATAGGTAGGACCAGATGATCAGGCGAACTTCGGTCGGCAGGTTGAGGAGAGAGGCGGATGATGGCATTGATATTGGACCCTGTGTGAAGCCGGGGAGACCAGTGCAGGTAGCGCGCTTGTGGATGGGATGGGATGTGAGGATATACGGGCTGAGACTGGTTTGGATATTCGAGATATGGCGGGAAGGAGACAGCTTTGTATGCACTTACGATTTATCTATCGATCTATCCCCTGGAGAGACAATAGCCTCAGCTAGCTCTCTCCCTCTCCCTCTCCCTCTCTCTCTCTCTCGGGCCAGCAGCAATACTGTGCTGTCCCTACATGTATGGAGAGTGCTGCATACCAAGGGCCCCCAACTACCACGTTGGGCAAGATTGCCGTCCACGGCGATGGTTCTCGTCTGTCCTAGAGAGCATCTTGTGTTACATGCAAGTGGCAGTATGTGCAACTGTCAGACCGGGGCCAAGTGAAGCACGAGCGATATCACGCTTCACGGGCGTGGGCCGATGTGCCGGCGGGTGTTTTTGCTGGGTCGGGAGAGCGCCAGGTGAAGTCAGCATCGGCGGGTTGTGGGGCAGATACTATGGGGATCGCATGGCTTCCCGTTGAGAAGAAGTCTGCAGACTCTGCAGCAGTCGCCAGGAACCACGTGGCCGGTAACGAGGCGGCGAGGCATCAGACGTGCGGTCAGAGTCCCTGAGAGCTGACGTGCACTGCACTTGCATCCTGCTGTCAGCTGTCATATTTATTCCCGTCTTGTACATGCTGTTGCATAAGCTAGTGCGTCGGGAGACTCGGGCCGCCGAAAAGTTTCAGCCTTGTCAACGGTCTGGAACAAGAACGTCCGTCCATCGAACTGTGCTTCTTCCCTCTTGCCTCCTCATCAGCTGCTGGCTCATGCAACGCGCACAGCATTCGCGCGATGCCCGCACGCGACGAACTACGCCTTCTTCATGTCCCGAGCCGAACGAAGAGACCCGCCCAAGTATGGCGTTGCGCGGCCTGTAAAATCTTCCACAGAGCTCGTAAGTACCTGGTAGGTGGAGGTACTGTTCGATTACAGTGGCAGAGCAGAGTCGGTCAGCTGGAGAGATTGTTCGGATCTCGAGGCTGCAGATCCCCGGCGGAAGCATGTAAGAGAGCGGGTACAGTGGGACCATTGATATGCAGGTTTGCAGAAAGATCAGCCTTTCTTCAGGAGGTACCTCCTAGTAGGACGTACTGCTGAAGGCAGCCTAATGCTTCTTCGAGTAACTTTATGTCCAATCGAGGATGTGATGCGATGCCACGTCGTTTGCACTCACCGTTCGGCATGAGATTGCAACCTGCAGGCGGGCAGACGACGTGGCGTGGCGTGGCATGGCGTGGCGTGGCGTGGCGTGTACGACCGGAGTGAAATCGGCACGCAGCGACATCTGCGTCATGCAGGTACAAACGACGAATCGACGACGGAGCATCGAACTTGCTCCGACAACCTCCTCGCTCCGAAGCGTCCTTGACAGAATCTCATGATCGACGAGTGGGAAAAAAGGTGGATGCGAGCCGCGTCGTGAGCGGGGCCGAAGTGATAGCTCTCTGTCATTCAACCTGCTAGACTTCAGCGACTGTCGATTGCCATCTACGCTGCATTCAATGGCGATGCATCACGAATCGTAATTCCAATGTACACAGCACACATCTCACGGCCTGCTCAACCACCCTTCCTGACCTCCTCAACATGGCTGGTCGCACCGCCAACGCCCAAGTCTTGACTCTCTCCCATCCCACTCATCCCCACATCCTCGCTAGCCGCGGATGCACCACGAGGTGGGATCAAGCTAGGCATACCCTCTTTCTCCTCCATCTCCCGCCCGCCCGTGCTGTCCAAGTAGTCGACTGCTGCCGAACTGGGCGCCTCAGGCTCATCCAGACGAATATCGACCGGAGGCGGATCAGATTGCCGCGGATCGTTGGCGTCGATATCGATGATGTTCCCCCCTCGATATCGATTCTCCGAATCCAGCCAGTCCGACATGGGCATGCTCGCATGACTGTCGATGATATTGACGTCGTCTCCACGTGCAAAGTCCTGGCCGTCCAGCTGCGGTTTCATGCTCGAATTGCTGTCGTTGTCGTCATCGCGTTCGCGCGTCTCCACAGAGGAGCGCACCATGTCCGATATAGAGTTGTGGTCCTAGCGAGCGTAATTAGCATATGTGCACAACTTGGCCCTGCGACGCATGCGGAATGGATGAAAAAGACCATGGGCTGTTCATGCCTCCACGAAGGAAGTAGATGACTCACTTGATAGGGAGGCGGCGCATTGCGTTTGCTTGCCTCAATGTCAACATACAACTGTTCATTGTCTATCCGGATGAAGTCCTGGAGCGGCGCAGGAAGTTCACTGGGCTCGAGATCGTCAACAGCATCGTCGCTAGCATAGACCAGCAGTGCAGAGTTATGTTCCAGCTCGACCGCGCGGATCACATCAAAGTCATCTGCTTTGGAGCGAGTGACCTTGGCAGTCTGACCATTCACTTCGTAGTCAATGCGCCACCACTGAAAGCCAGTGGGCGTGGTGTTCTCCTCGTCGTACACAGAAGCGGGCACATCTTGCATCTCCTCATTGTGCTCAGTCGCTTGCCCTTGCCCTTCTTCTGCCGTCTTGGGCCGAAGCACGTACGTGATGTGAGGTTTGGTCGCCACCCCTCGCAGCGTGTATCGATATTGAGCTTCTTGTCCCTCCAGTGCTGGAATCGTGGTCTTGCTCAGCTCGCTGATGGCTTTCTGAGCCTTGGCCTTCTCCTCGGCGAGCATTTCCAGCTTCTCGTCAATGCTGGCCATGACGGTCCGCAGTTGATCGGCGATGTTCTGGTAGTGACCGGGCTGGTCGATCGATACCGATGCATTGTTGGTCTTGTCAGCCTGGTCCACATCTCGTCGGTTCTGCCCCGAGAAATGAGCATGAGTGTGCTTGAGCAACTGTCGTGAGTCGAGCTGTTGCCCATCTCTCGTCCAGTACCTCAGCTTCTTCTCCACATCGGTGATTTTCTTAATTCGTCGCTTGGACTGAATGAGCTGTTCTCGAAGCGCTCTTGTGGCGGGCACGTTCTCTTCAATGTACTTGTCCATAACGAGAGTCGCGGGAACGGTGATATTAAGGTGCGATGCTGACCTGTCTTCTTGATCGAGCCGCATGACCAAAATATTCGCAGGTCGCTCAAGACAAAACTGCCTCGGCTCATCTTCATCAGCGTCTGTGTTCCAAATCATTTTGTCTAGACATTCAGTGAGATCGGGCTTGGAGTCTTCAGCAACACTGTCCGCGCAACTGCTCTTGAGAGTCAACACGGTGGTGCTATCCTTGTCAGAATCAAGCCCCCCGATCAAAGCAGCGCGTGTACTAAACAGTCCGGCAATTTGATCAGCTTGGTCTCCCCCTCGAGCGCCAACGATGGCAGTGTAGCTGTTCAAAAAAGTTTCCATCTTCCCTGTGGAAGTTCGATCCTTAATGGCCTGGGTTTCCAGTAGGCCTCCTACATTTGCATAGACTCTTGCGCTGCAGTCTAAGAATGCCGTCAATCGTTGTAGCTCAGCCATAAACTCATCGGAACCATCTGTATCTTGATCTGCAGCACTTTCACCGTCTGTATGTACGATTCTTGGCTTAGAAACGGCTGCCCCTTTCCACCAATTCGCATCGTGTCCATAGTCTGCTATAGGCGAAGCAGCGAGCAGGAAAGCCTCCCTCGCCATTGGTATGCTGTGGCAGATGGTAATCAGGTTTGGCGTGTAGTCGCCATCCAGAGTGTGCTTCAGGAATCGAGGTGCATGGTCTCCCTGAAGCTGCACTCTCTCCTCGATGGGCACGTCGGGAACGACCTCGCTGGCATTATGAAGAACCATGCCCCACCGCTGCTCCGTATGCTCCTCTTTCGTCGCGGGACCGATTCTCCGAAGCTCCATGCCATTCTGGCCAATCGTCCCCGTCTCCTGCTGCTGCTCCCAGCCCCCATACGGCACATCTGTTTCCTGTGAAAGTGCCAGCGCTCGCGCCAGATCAGCCTCGGCCTCGTCGTTGCTGGTCGGTGCAGACTCCTTGAGGCTGGCTGCAGGCGAGTTGCCTCGTGTAGGTGCAGTCGAATTTGCGCCGAGTGGATGGAGGTTCGCATTGCCATCGCGATCGGTATTATAGACGCTCGGGTCCCAAGTGATGCCGCTTTCGAGCTTGGCTATGTCGTCGCCATCAAATATGGCATTGACGGCTTGTTGAACGTCGCATGACTTGACCTAGTGATGGGATGCCCTGTTAGCATCAACGTCTCAGCAGAGGTCCTGTGTGTGTGTGTGTGTGTGTGGTGCAGGCCTACGGAGCGGAGAAGAGCCTCCGTCAAAGAAATGGAGACACTACTTACCCGGAGAAACCTCTTCGCAGTCACCTCATCGATACCGAATGCCACGACCTGTTGGATTTGCTCATCACTGGGCTCGACAGTCATGGCGGCAGCTTTCTGGCTTGACATTGCTCGCTCCGCAAGAGTACAAGGCTGCCCAAGGAAGGGAACCTCTCAGCAAATCGGGCGTGCTTTCAGAGAGCCACAAGTTGAGACGGCAGCGTGGTCGGACAGCCCTTATGCCATACAAAGGTGCCTGTGCTTCTCGTGTTTCTGGAGATGGTCGCTGTGTGTTTCTGTAGTGTGCGGGTAAAGTATGTACCTCTACGGTATGTATGTACCTCCTACGTGTATGTAGCTTTCACGAGCGTGCTTGCTCGTTTGCGCGGCGGCTGTCTCCGCGCCTGTTACGTCAGTGGCGATGCTGTTTCGGGCGCGTATATGTCCAATGGGCGACGACAAGGTCTGTTGTTATGTTTGTGATAGAAAGATCAATGTCTTGAGCACTTGTGGTGAGTCTATGCTTGTGTGTATATTTTCAGGTGTGAATGTGTTGTTATGTTTGTTCGCCAGTGCCCGCCTTGGAAGTCACGCGAGCTTCGGTTGCCTATAGGTAGATTGCTTATCTCAGTGGACTCAGACTCTCCTCTCTACTAAATAGGATTAGCCCCCTAGTTTAACTTCCTCTAACTTCCGCTATCTTCCTCAGCCAATCAGAAGCCACCCCCAAAATCCACTGAGGGGGGCGTTTGATTGGTGCGGAAGTACTAGGAAGATGAAGGGAGACGCTAGAAGACGGCCCGTTCGGTTAATTGCGTCAATCCGCCTAGAGAGTCTGAGTCCACTGAGATAATAGATTGCTAGGTAGCCAATACATGGTACGTACCTACCTCCTACCTAAGGTACCTGTACCTAATTGAGAAGGCCATACAAATATTCGTGGAAGCTACATGAATCCAAGAACATTGCAATCCAAGTAAGGTACCTATGTAGATAATGGCATTTTCTCATCATGTCAAGATTATCATTACCATCGCCACTGAAGCTTTGAGAATTGGAGAAATGTCCGTGATTGTGTACTACCTAGGTACCATTGTACTGGGAGCAACAGCCATCGCCGTGGCAGACACTCGTCTCTATTAGGTATATTGGAGGCGAGCGATGAGCGAAATCATGTCTCGCCTCGCGCTTTATGCGATGCAATAGCTGCGCCGGAACTCCTCGCTGAAGTCAATGCCTAAGATGCTGCTGTAACCATAAATCCGCTCCAAGTCGTGGCGCACCGAGTATCTGCATGTCCTCAATGCAGCGCAATAGCCAGTCGAGGGGCTGGAGAAGCGTATCGTGAACCGAGCCGCAGTCAAGCAGATCATTCCTCATCTTCCTCCTCATCCGTACCCTCATTCTCGTCAAACATCTCCTCATCGTCATCGCTATCGTCGTCGAAGTCGTCCTCTACCTCGCTATCGCTCCAGCTCATGTCTTTTTCCACTTCCTCCTTCTTAAACGCAGTCTCGTGTGTAGGCATCTGGAAGCCCTCGGGAATGTCTTGCTTGCTGTTCTCTCTGTCCGCAGCCACACGCCTCTTGTAGCCCTCGGGGTCTTGCCTCAATTGCACACCAGCGTCTACGTTAGCGGGTGAGCTGCACTCCGCGTCGTCCAGTAGTGACAGAACTGAGATCAGGACACTCTCCACACGCTGTACTGGCGACCAGCGCTCACCGGCATCCTCCCCGCTCATGAGATCCTCACCGGGAGAGTGCAGGATGGAGATGCAGAGACGACCATCGACGTAGACGTTTGGGTGCCAGAGTGGGCGTGTGAAGGCGAAAGTCGGCGGCTCGTATGGGTAGTTCTTGGAGAATGTCATCCGCGCTTTGTAGTAGCCACCATAGTAGATCGAGTCGGGGTTCAGGACGATGAGCGCTACCGACCACTCAAAGATGTTTTCGTTGATGAGCGAGATCTCGGTCCAAGTCTCCTTGCTCAGACTCCTGAATTCGGTCATAAGAGCCCGTTCTGCCGCCATGATGGGTGATTGCAAGGTGCGGTGCTTTGTAGCGAGCAGCGTGGAGCAGACGTGGTGTCTGACGAGAGAAGATTGGGAGCAAGGAAAGCGAGGCTCGAGGATGGTTTATGGCGGAGATGATGCCAGCAAGGTTGTTTGAGTGCCCTGGAGGCTGGAGGTTGGATGACCGGCTGCAGTGAGAGGTTAGGCGATCATGGGCCGGATGCGGTGTTGCCTGAGTGAATGGAAGCCTAGAACGCGCAGTGTGTCTCACAAGTCTCTCAGTGACCATGCTATATTGCGAAGACTCAGAAGTTCCGTAAAGAGTCGACGAGACTCTCGACGCACCTGACCATCAGTAATGAAGCAAGTGGTCAGGCCGGTCACGGTGATGATGAGGGGCGGCAGTGACGGCGACGTACGGAGGTAACGGCGACGGAACGGACCCCGGTGGCTTAGATCAGGGCAGGGCCGTCTCCGACATTCCACCGAGGACCGCCCTATGCCCTATTGCAAGGTGGAAGGGAGCTCAACTCAGGTAGGTATTGCATGTGACAACCACCGCAACCCGCCAGGCCGTCGCATCAGTAAGAAAGTGAAGCGAGAAAGAGATACATACCAGCAGCAGTGAATGTGAAGAAGGGAGGCGAGGCGAGGCGCGGCGAGGCGATGTGTGAGAGCTGAGGCTCAGGACAACACCAGTGCCATGGACATCTTCCAGAGCGTGCAAGGCTATATCAATAAGATGGTGTCGCAAGGAGATACGACCAATGGAGGCGCCGCGAAGATGAAGATATTGCTGCTGGACAAGGACACCGTACGTGGTGGAGCGCCATACTGTTGGCTGGACTTTGTGCTCACATATGCCAGGTTCCCATTGTCTCGTCAGCAACATCTCAATCTGCGCTTCTGAACCACTCCGTATACCTCACCCAACGCCTCGACGACCAGAATCGCGAGAAGATGCGGCATCTGCGGTGCTTATGCTTCCTGCGGCCATCGCCAGACAGTATACAGTTCCTGATTGACGAGTGTCGGGAGCCCAAGTATGGAGAGTACCACATCTGTAAGGCCTCACATGCGCCGCACCAGTACCTAGCCAGAACGACTTCTGACTGACACAGATTTCAGCAACGTCATCAAAAAGTCCTCTCTTGAACGTCTCGCTGAGGCTGATGACCATGAGGTCATCAAGTCCATTGTCGAGTACTTCGCCGACTTTCTGGTAGTCAACCCAGACTTGTGCTCACTGCCTCTCTCCACGCGCTTATGGTCGTCCTCCCCAGACCTGTGGAATCAAGACAGTTTGACACGGACTGTAGAGGGCGTCATTGCCATGCTACTCTCGCTGAAGAAGAAGCCATTGATCAGATTTGAGAAGAACAGCCTGCTGTGTAAGAAGTTGGCAACAGAAGTTCGATATGCCATGACACAAGAGGAACAGCTATTCGACTTCCGAAAGCCAGATACGCCTCCGATCTTGCTCTTGGTAGACAGAAGAGATGACCCAGTCACGCCACTTTTGACCCAATGGACCTATCAAGCTATGGTGCACGAGCTGCTGGGCATTGAAAATGGCAGAGTCAACCTTAGCGATGTGCCGGAAGTCAGACCTGAGTTCAAAGTGGGTTTGCTTGGGGAGTGTAGTCGATGCAGAGCTAACATGTTGCAGGAAATTGTGCTCTCACAAGACCAAGATCCTTTCTTCGCCAAGAACATGTACCTCAACTTTGGAGATCTGGGCCAGAACGCGAAAGACTATGTTGAGCAATTTGCCTCCAAGCAGGCCTCAGGACAGAAGCTCGACAGCATCGAAGACATGAAACGATTCGTCGAAGAATATCCCGAGTTTCGTCGCCTCTCTGGCAACGTCACGAAACACGTGACCCTTGTCGGAGAGCTCTCGCGCCGTGTAGGAACTGACAGTCTCCTCGACGTCTCTGAGCTCGAACAAAGTCTAGCTTGCAACGACAACCACTCTCAAGATGTAAAGAGATTACAGCAGATCATTCAAGATCCTCGAATCCCCCCCAACAACAAGGTGCGCCTGGTTGCAATCTACGCGTTGCGGTACTCAGGCCATAGCAACAACAATACGCCAGCGCTTATGGATCTGCTCGCTGTAGCAGGCAACATATCTCGACATCGCATCAATCTGATACCCAAGCTTCTTACATATTCCACCAGCTTGCAGTCGATGCCTAATACAGGTGGCATACCCGACCTGTTCCAATCGAGCAATCTCTTCTCTGAAGCTCGATCTCGCTTCCAGCGTGGATTGAAAGGCGTTGAGAACGTTTATACCCAGCACTCGCCTCGACTGGAGAACACGCTGCAGGATCTGACCAAAGGTCGACTAAACATGAATACGTACCCGTTCGTGGAAGGTGGAGGACAAACGCGAGACAAACCACAGGACATCATTATCTTCATGGTGGGAGGTGTCACGTACGAGGAGGCAAAGATGGTTGCGCAGGTCAACGCGAGTAGTCCTGGGATTAGAGTCGTGCTTGGCGGGACTGGTATACACAACAGTAGTACGTTTCTGGATGAGGTTGAGGAGGCTGTGGATGCCTGGCCTGAAGCAAAGCCTGATACAGCTGCTGGAAGACTGAGAAGAGAAGTTGGAAGAGCCTGATCAGGTCGTCTCAAGCCGAAGTCACGTTGTAGCAAGATCCGCACGGCATGGGATCTGCCCATAGGTGTACGTACGCCTTACGCATGGGCAGTGCACTGTGTGTGTGAATGTCGTGGACGATGAGATCAGAAGCGGTAGCTCATATCACAGAGAGCCACCCAGTAATGAAATTTCAAATGCGATCGATCAACCCCAGTCTAACATTTCCCGAATACCATACATCATATTACCTAGTACCTATGATTACATTCCCAACCCACCAATCTCACCATGCCTTTGCCAATCACACTCCCATGTAAACATTCCAAGCCAATGTTCAATCCTCTTCCCCTCCTGCTCCTCATCTAAATATCGTTCCACCTCGTTGACGAGGGAACACTCCCCCTCCATTTCCCTGTTGTGGATGACCGAGAATCGACGGGCGCGGTTTCTGGAAAGCACCTGTTCCTGGAACCATTGGCGATGGGGGAGGCACGGTGACCGCGCGAGTCACTGACCAGCTCAGTGAGCCGTCTTCATACACCTTCATGGTCTTGGTGATTTCGTATTCGGTGGGTTTCGGCATTTTTTGGGGTGGGCGTGGATTTGGGATGCTGTGGGATTGGTAGAGTTTGATGTGAGGAGGATGATGGTTATGATGATGAGGGATGCAGTAAGATGGACGTGGCAATCGTGGCAAGTGGTCGTTTGATGTGTTTTGGTAGAGCTGAGTCTTGGAAAGAGAGATTGTGTTGTTGTTGTTGTTGTTGGGTGGTGGGATGGAGTGAGGAGGATGATGTGTCTGGACAGAAGAGGAGGAATATCGGCGGAGATGTGGTTTATATATGCACTGCGATCGGGCACTGTGGGTGTTACTCCAGACCAGACTGCTCTGGACGTGCATGCTGCGTGCCGTGTCGTAGTCTTGCTTTCGTGACAGATGCTGAGACTGTCGCTAGGATCCAAGGGATGTCTGAGATCGACGCCAGCCCAGATGGCAGTATTGAGCTAGACTGTCCTGGCTGCAAGAGGCGTGCCTCAACCTGAGCACTCATCGCAGATGCCACATACGATCATGGTATATATCCCCATGATCTCTCGCATCATGGACAACCATCCTCATACTATACAGCACTCTGCTTTACAGCTCTCGTGTACCAGATCCCCCAAGCACACAGCCTGATAAAATCTCAACAGAACCAAACCCTACATCGCACACTGTCGTCGACTCCTCCGAACCTACGTAGCCTATGCCTCAAGCGGTACTAGCCATGCCATCACAGAGTCGCCAGCGCTCAATCATGAGTGCAACCATTGAAACCAACAGCAGAGGCGTCCGTACTCGCCATGGCCGGCCGATCGTTCACGTACCCTTGGCCACTACTACACCCAAGCCGAAGCAACGACGAGTTGATATGCCTTGGACAGACTACTCCGAGGATTATACTGGGTAAAGATAGGCAGCATGGTATTTTGCATTACTGTGCTCAAAATCCAGTGTCTGCATATTTTGGGAAAGGAAGCGCATCCATGGCGGAAAGAGAGACTCAAGCGCGCGCAATGTCGGCGGATTGATGCAGCATATCTGCACTGCGCAGACCAATCAGTCAGCCGCACTTTTGTCGTCATAGTCCATACAACGGTTGCAGGGTCTTGTGGTGATTGTACGCCAGATCACCGAATGAGCTCTTCTCACACAGTAAATCTGAAGCGCGGGACGAGATTTGATATGGGAATTTCCGATTGCAGGCCCACGAATGAAGGCTCCTTATCTCCGTAGTGGCCGAAATCATCTTCAATCGTACAGGGTGTGTTCTCATTACAAGGTAAGAGTCTCATCCCGAGTCGGAGTCGGAGCTGCCGTAGTCGACCAGCGAAAGACCAACACCGAGTTCGACGTGCTTTTCAGGGATGTCGTGGGCAATGACTGGCCTATCGAGGAGGTCCCTTTCGGCAGCTGGAGCGGCTGCCTCAGTCTTGGCCCCGTCAACATTGTCCAGCACAGGTAATGGTGGCGTCACAGCAGGCTTTTTCAAGACGCCTTTCTTGATGCCCAGCGTAACTCCGAGGTCCTTTTTCGGCTTGGTGGTACGCTGAAAAGTGGGAAGCGCTGGTGGAGGCATAGCAGCTCGATCCACGTCTGCACTTCTCCAGCTTGCAGCAGAAGACGACTCCTCATTGGCAGCCTCCTCGCCTAATCTCCTCACCCGTTCACCAGTACTACTCTGGAACGCCATCTTCGCCTGCTCTTCTAGTTCCCGTTCTATCCTCTCAGCCTCTTCGTCCACTTTCGGCGCCACGACAGTACTAATACCATCCTTACCCACCCTCTCTCGTGCAGCGTTTCGATGCCGCACATCATCCAAGGCATCCGCAATAGCCATTTCCGTCTTTGCGTCCAACGTCTTCTTCTCCAGCTCTTTCATAGCATCCCTGTTCTCCTCCTCAGCAGCTATCCGATCCAGCGTTTCCTCCTCCGTCTCCTCGGCCAGTTTCGCTTCTCTCCAAACTTCAAAGTTCCTCTTGGCGCCCTTTTCGCAGGTGTAGTCCATGTTCTTCGGATCGGTCTTGAAGGTGATTTCCGCGGAGCATCGTGTACATCTGATGTAGAACCGGAATATCGTGATAGCGTAGTACTTCTCTTCGGTGGTCTCTTTGCGAGCATTGAATTTGCGGCCTTTGTATATGAATTCGCCACAGGATGTACATTTCATGCTGAAGGGAGCCATTAAGCGGACTGTCTGGACTTTTGGGCCAGTCTGCTTGGGACCACGCTTTCGCTCGAGTTTGGACGGATCGAAGTCCGGTGGGTAGTACTTGGTGAGTACCTTTCGTTCCGACATGTTGAGAGCAGGCGAAGTATTCCCACTCTGGCTGGTGGCGACCTTGCTCTCCTCAAGCGGGCAGTTGGTGGTGGTGGTGGTGGTGGTGTTGAACAGAGGAAGAAGTCAAGAGGGTCGCTTTGATGCCCGGCAGTCTTGCCAAGCAGCAGGGGTCGGCGATGGGTCCGGTGGTGGTTGCCCCACTGACCACTGAGACGAGACGCGCTAACATGTGATTGTGAGATTTGTGAGTGTTTACATTTGGCAGCCGCGTCCAATTCCATTTCTTCCTCTTTCCTTCTCTCCAGGTAAGTTGACTCCGTCGTATAGCCGCATCCTCCGACGCGGTTCTGACATGAAGCAGGCAGGCAGGTCTCGGTCTTCGTTCCTCATGTCCAAGACACTCCCCAGCAGGCGACGGTGACATTGACGACTTGACCTGACATGGAGACTTTCCTACGAAAATGGCGACAAGACGCCTTGGACCGCCATCAGTACGACTCCGCCATCTTTGTTGGCGACAAACTGCTGGCCCTGACGAGTATGCGACGACGATCAGCCCTCCCTCTTCTTTATATCTCGTTACTAACCTAGCGACCTGTGGTACAGACTCCGACGAAGACGCATATGCCCTCGCCCAGACGCACTTCTCCGCCGGGAATTACAAGCGCGCCTTAGCATTCATCTCCCGATCCGACGTCCTCCAGCGATTACCGGCATCGCGATATCTCGCCGCCCACTGCTACGTACGACAAAATAGACACGAAGATGCATTGGCATTGCTTGGGGAGAAGAATCCAGTGCACTTGGTCACGACAGCAGACGCCCAGCGACGAAAATTACAGCACATCAGTAACGGCCTGACTTCAAAGCAGCATGGAAAGTCAAAACTCTCGAACCGGACAGAACGAGTGGACAGAAGCGTAGAGCGAGAACTGGAAGAAGGGAGCAGCCTGCGATACGAAGCAGGTATGTGTTATTTGCGAGGGCTATGCTACGCGAAGCAGAATGCCTTTGATCGCGCAAAGCAGTGCTACAAGGACGCGGTAGGAATAGACGTGCAATGCTTCGAGGCTTTCGATCAGCTGGTGAAGAACTCGCTCATGAGCCCGAAGGATGAATGGGACTTCTTGGACAGCCTCAATTTTGATAGTATTCAGTCCGAGTCTGGAGACACTGTCTCAGCAGAAGCCGCCGATTTTACACGAAACCTCTACTCGACTCGACTATCAAAGTACGGGCGACCAGACGAATTCGATGCCGCCATCGACACATTGTCGACGCATTACAAACTGGCGCAAAACGCGGATATCTTGCTGGCGAAGGCCGAAAAACTTTTCACATCGTCGCGCTTCCAAGCTGCAGTCGATCTGACAACCCAGATTCTCGAGGCGGATCCTTACAATTTTGCCTGTGTTCCTCTACATCTTTCACTCCTGGCACAACTCAACCACACACATGCGCTCTTCGCCCTCTCGCATAACCTCGCAGATACACATCCTAGCGAGCCTTGCACATGGTTAGCTGTGGGTACCTACTACCTGGCCACGAATCGAATACCAGAAGCCCGGTCATACTTTTCCAAGGCCAGTCTCATGGACCCCCATTTCGGTGCAGCCTGGATTGGTTTCGCGCACACCTTCGCAGCAGAAGGCGAGAGTGATCAAGCAATCGCAGCATACAGCACTGCTGCGCGGCTTTTCCAAGGCACGCATCTTCCGCAGCTCTTCCTGGGAATGCAAGAGATTGCATTGGGAAATCTGGGGATAGCCAGAGAGTATCTGACAGCTGCATACAATCTATGCGACAAAGATCCCCTCTTGATCAATGAAATCGGCGTTATCAGCTATATGGAAGGTTCTTATGACAGTGCAATCAACCAATTCCTCCTCGCCCTACAGATCTCACTGGACAACGAGGCCCCACAGGAGCAGTACGTCAGCACTCGACTGAACCTTGCGCATGCATTGCGAAAGGCTTGCAGGTTTCCAGAAGCTCTCGAGCAGTTCGAAGAAGTCATCCGGCTGGGCATGAGAGATGCTGCAGCATTCTCGAGCAAAGCCTTGTGCTTGCTGGAAATGGACGATGCTTTCAAGGCCACAGTTGCCCTACATGAAGCCCTCGCGATATCGCCTCAAGATCCCATTGCTACAGATCTGCTCCAGAAAACATTGGCAGGGCTTTCTGATCAAGGCGTTCTCGGAGGCGTGGATGAAGGATCCTGGGACCGAGGCATCGCCAGTAGAGTCGAGCACGCGCGCAAAAGCCGGCCTCGAGCATTGAGAAGGAGAAGAGCAGCGCCACGAGCGGCGGATGACAGTATGGAACTCGATGGGACCAGCGGTCCGTCGAACTCATAGCGCGAGCAGACGAACGTTGATCGTCATGTCAGTGCAAGCATCGCCCAGTGGGCGGTTCTCGAATATGTCATTGGTGACCAGGAGAATAGAGGCAGAGTTCATCGGCGAACGATGAGCGACATGGCGCCGAGACGGAACACGGAGGATAGGACCAACCAGCAGTGATTGCCTGCGAGCTTGAACACGACGCCTTCGAGCTTGGATATTCGAAGGGAGAGGATGAGGTGTATCTGGCTATGGCGTGTCTTGATACCTACCTTATAGCTGCATTACTCTAAACAGGCACAGACGTCTTTGGTCAGCAAAAGATGCAAACTTCCATAGAGCTTGCCGGCAGTTCAGCTATGCCATGGCACCTATCAGACTAATTTGGATAGGAAGGAAGTTCAGCGATCTGCTGCCAAAACAGCTTGAGCTACCTCCTGACTCCTGGAGGTAGGAGGTACATGTACATAGCTCGACGCGTTCCGACAACATGGTCCCAACGTGTGTCGTCTTACCGGATGTCGGGTCGGCATCAAAGACAAGACAACGATGTAGGAAGGATGCGACGGGACTTGGAACGGTCGAAGTCTTTCACACATGTTCCACGAGCCCACGGCAGCAGCCACCGCCCACCGCGCCCCAACCGGAGGAAGTCTGAGTCGCATGACGCGTTTCCGCGTTGTGATGACAGCTCTATGACAGCCATCAATGCCTCCTTCCTGCTCTTGAATACACTTTCTGTACATACATGTACCTACCACATCATTTCTGCAACAACAACAACTGCAACATCTCACCAGAAACCATCTCCCACCAACAACTACCTAACACACACACGCGCCAAAGGCTCCCCACCCTCATCACCATGTCTCTCACACGCTTCACAAGACTGTCCACTCGCATCTCGTCCAGACAATTCTCAGTCTACACCACCAGTCAGTTGCAATTTTGCCATCAATACTGTGGAGCTTGCTGATCAAGTTGTTTTACAGAATTGGCCGACAAGTCCAAACTCGACGCCAAGAACCCAAACAGCATCGGTCGAGAGTTCGAATCCGACGGCAAGATCGGCGGCAAAGCTCAAGCAGTCGGTGGAGCTTTTGCAGCAGACGGCAAAGTCGGAAAGGAATTCACCAAAGAGGGAGCCGTTGGCGGCAAAGCTCAAGAGATGGCAGAGTCAAAGAGTGTATTCGACAAGGATGGCGCTATTGGCAAGGAGTTCCAGGCTGATGGGAAGATTGGAGGCGCTGCAGAGAGTGTGGGCGGAGTGTTCAGTAAGGATGGCGCTGTGGGGAAACAGGTGAGTGAGAAAGCGAAGAACACGGCTACAGCGGTGGGGACTGTTGTTACCGGATAGGAGAAGCTAACGGGAGAAAACTCGTGTCAGTTTACGGACAAGGGAGCTGTCGGAGGGACTGTGCAGAAGAAGATGGGGTCGAAGTGAAATGACTTGATCTAGTTCAGTGATGGCGAGGCTCGTGGTATACTGCAATTCGAGGCGCTGATGGGAGTTCTGCTTCAAGTCTGTAATGGATGTCGCCTTACTCTCATCCTTTTGCCCCTATTAGGTATCTCTGTTCGAGTTCTATGTCCTCCAACCAAAAATCTGCCTCCAATCACTTAGACCGTAGTAGCAAATCATATGCCCGATAGCGCCGAGATCCATTATAACAACCAGACATGCATGTTCCTTAGTAGAGGTGCGCGAAGAAGGCTTTCTGATGTAATCCGATGCGTCGTAAAGATCTGTTTACCCTGCTCGAGCAGAAAACATCAACTCTATGCTTCTTAGGCTGTATCTGGTCGGAGGCAAGTTGCGAGAAGTGAAGTTCGAATATAACGAAAGAAGCATGAAGTGACAAGTCCGACTGTCTGACGAAGAATTATTAGTTGCTAAGATTAATTCAATTCCTCTGACCATTCCGTAATAGGAAGGAGGTCCATGATGCTCTCCGGGCGGTCCCGTCATGCCAATCGGACCCCGACATGCCCGACTCAACCCCGGATATCCATTGATCTTCCCGCGTCTCCCGAGTCTCCTGATGAGTCTCCTCCGACGCGTCGTGTCTCTTTCAGCAAAATCGCCGTCACGAAGCTGATAGCCCTCCTTCTATTCGGCCTATCGCTGCTGGAATTGGAATTTGAAGCACGAGGCACAGGCGACTGATGATATGGGTCCATCTGTGGCCCTGGGCTGACAACTACAAAATCGAGACCGGGTTGTCACTCTCCCTCTCCCTCTCCCTCTCCCCTCTTCTCCGCCCCTATTGAGTCCTATAGACATATTTCATACTTGGGGAACGAGATATATGACTAATATCAACATACATATATCACGACCAAGATGCAGTATTCACTCCTAATGCTCGCAGCAGCAGTCGTCGTCGCCAAGGCTGCCCTCTACAACACATCCACGGCAAATCACTCATGTGTCCTCGAGCCCGCATACCGCTCCTGCTCGGCCAAAGCCAATCCCAGCAGCGTTGATACGTGCTGTGTCGAGACATTTGGCGGTCTCCTTCTCGCCACGCAGTTCTGGAACGTGTGGGCAGACAAGCCACTGCCGGAGAACAGCTGGACATTGCACGGTACAGTAGATTTCGTCTTCACTCACGCAAATATGAATGAATGTACTAATCTGAGAGCTTTTTGCAGGTCTGTGGCCGGACTTTTGGTGAATTTGTGCCCCTCCCTCCTCTGGCACCCCTCAGCTGATGATTATACGCTAACTCGAGACTGTTTGTATGAACCAAGCAATGGCTCCTATACGCAGTACTGTGACCTGTACATCCCTCCACTCCTGATCCCCCATCCCCCTCAAGTCAAATGCCATGGCCAACCAACTAAAAAAACCCTCCCTCCCAGATCGCGCCAATACGACCCCATCCCCTCTCCCAATACCACCACAGGCCTCCCCAACGGCACCTCCGTCCCAGCCTACACCGGCCCGCCCATCTCCACCTTCCTCACCCCCTTCAGAAAATTCTCCTTGCTAGACTACATGTCCACATTCTGGCTCAGCCAAACCGGGCCCAACAGCGATCTCTGGGCCCACGAATTCTCCAAACACGCCACCTGTTTCAGCACCTTTGACATTCCTTGCTACGGGCCCCCCTCCTCTTCCCCTCAACTGCACTCCGACGTCGTCGACTTCTTCGAGACAACAATCGGCTATTACAAAAAGTTCCCCACGTGGGATTTTCTCGCTAGACATCAGATTTTGCCGTCGAATCAGACGGGGTATAGTAAGGAGGAAATTGAAGATGCTCTCGCGGAGGAAACGGGTGCGGTTCCCTATGTGGGGTGTTCGGGGCCGAGATATAATGAGACGGATGCGGGGAAAAGGGAGAATTCGACGGATGCGGGGAGGACGGTGTTGAGTGAGGTGTGGTATTATATGCATGTGTTTGGGAGACCGCAGGAGGGGAGGTTTGTGTCGGTGGATCAGACGGGGAGGAGTGGATGTACGAATGTGACGGGCGGAGTGTGGTATTATGAGCAGATGGAGGGGTCGGGGGACGGGAGGAGTTGTGAAGAAGAAGATGAAGGAAGAGGAGGAGGAAGCAAAAAAAAAGGGTCACAGGACATGGTTGGGAGATGTAAGAAGGTATATATATACAACAGGAATTAGCGCAAAATGGAATGTTCTTGTTTTCTTGCCAGTGACCCTACCGGGCCAGGCACACATCGAGGATCCCACGACGAAGACACACACCAGACGCCAGCCATATCCTCTGCCGCAAGAGATGCACACCTCCTCCAAGAAATGGACCCCCTTTTTCAGCAGGATAATGTTGTTCAAAATAACTTCTTGATAGCACGAATGCTCTTGACCCTCTTCAACCACCTGCTCGTGCCGCTGGAACTCTTAGCCACCACCGGCTCCTTATTGGCAGAGTCGATATTGAGCCTGGCTTCATCATCTGCCACGGGCCGAGAGGGCTCATTGGGATTGGTTTCGGGAACGGGAATGCCATCGACGCGATCGATGAGAGTCGGGGCTTTCCTGGTGGGACGTGGAGGCGGCGGCTTGAAGAGCGGGCGACCGCAGCTGTACACTTGGGTCTCGAAGTGGGAGTTTTGAGCCCCGATGTGGTACGACGACTGGTAGTGGGATCGAGAGAAGTCGTCGGGAATCGGCTCCGTAGCGGCAGGAGGGTGCTGTTCCAGAAACGCTTCGCAGAGTGATGCTGGGTGAGCGGCTTCCTCCTCGCTGGCACGGCCTGCGTCAGCTGCTGTGCCCAACATGGTCTTCATGTCGACAGTGCTGTCGGCGCGCTCGACGCTACCACTCGTTTCCTCTGCAGTGACTGGGCTTGGTGACAGCATAGCGGACGCCGCGAAGTCAAAGTCGAAGGCGGGAATCTGCATCATGAATGCTGGTGAAGAAGCCGATGACATGTGCACCACCGACTTCTCTGCGGCTTCAGAGATCGGAGCAAGCTTCCTTGACTTGCCATGAGGAGTCTTCATCGTCGCCTTGTCGAAAGGAGCGACGGGATCCCCTGGTGCTGGAGAAATAGGGCCATGCTGGAGTCGTTCCTTCAACACACCCAGAGGCAGGTTGTCGTTCTCGAATCGCTCTCCGGTCAACTCTTTGCGAGGCGTGGCAACGATCGTGTACACTTGGTTCCTGTCGCCCGGAGCCGCTGGATCACCGCTGGCCTTGTCAACTAGGCGGCTGCTCAGGGCATTGGACGCTCCCACTAGTCGCTGGCATCAGTCGCCAGGCCGGATCTCTGCACCCACGCCAGACTTACAAGCTGTTGTGCTCTGCTCTTCTCCAGCATGTTCCAGGGGCTTGGTATTGAGGATGGTCCTCTGGGGCCGTACGGGAACGTTGAAGCCCGCCATGATGATTTGTTGCGTTCAGGTGATCGAGGAAGAGAATTAAGAATGTGAAATGAAGACAACAGGCAGCAGGAAGATACTGTAGCTTTTGCGATCTGGCCACGCATGAATTTCCTTCGAATGCCACTGTACGTGCTAGCTTGGCAGATCGTCGCTGGTGAGGTGGCGGCACAGTCCGGGACCTGAGAAGAAATATCCCTTTGGTACATCACAAACCTTCGGCTCTCGACCATTATCTCTCTCGCGGCCCAGTGCACCAAGGCACGACGACTTCCTGTCACCACTCCATCTTGTGGCCCGAAAAGTCTCCAGCCATCACCCTCCATCCCGATTAGCGCACGGTCAGGAGTGAGCCCCTATATATGGACATGCAACCACTGGATCAACACACTTTTTCCAATATCTCTTGGGAATCATCTCCGGTCACATCGGTTGGTAGACAATGCATTACCACGGGTGCTCTCCAGTGAGCCGGTTCATCCGAGACAGCAACGTGGTCCACAGATATCGGGCCTGCCGCTGGCTACACTCCTCAAACGAAGTCCTTTTTTTGTTCTCTTCTTTTTTTTTCTTTTTCTTTTTTTGCCAAACTCTCAAATTTACAAATAATTCGCACCACCACTGCTCGCACTTTCAAAGTCACAGAAGCCCCCCTCCCCCCTCCCGACTCCATTTCTCAACCATCATCCCATCTACCTAGGTACTCGAGTAGAAAATGCCACAACACATCATGGCAGCAGCCCTCACAACCGCCCTGGCCAAAGCCACAACCACGACCCAACCCAGAAACACCCACGACGAGACGAGCTGCAACGCTCTCTGCAAAGTCCAACTCTTCGGCCTGATAGCTCTCATGTCAGTCTACCTGGTCTCATCCATGATCATCCCCGCCATCTCCTTCAACCTCACACACGCCCGAATCCTCAACCTCACGTCGGCGGCGGAAATCGTGCGAGAGAGATCTTGCGCGCGAACAGTGGTGCCTCTCATTTCCCTCTACCTGCTCAGCGGCCCGGGCTTGTACATTGCCTTTTTTCTGGTCTTTGGCTTGACTCGCCTTGTCGGCTTGAATGAGCCTCGACTGGAGAATTATGCCCTCGCCATGTCCATGGCTATTGTCTTGGTGCTGGCTGCGCATGTGGTGTATTCTGGCGCCTGCTGGATCGTGTATGGAATTTCGAGGACGGTTGGGAAAAATACGGTGCGAAATCGTGCTGCAGAGGAGGAGGATTCGAAGGATTGGGAGTTGCGGGAATTTTGAGCTAGGTACATTTAATATTTTTCAATTATGAGAAGCGGAATGTGGTGCTTGATTATGTCTATACAGCGACCGACGTCGGTTCTGTCTGAAATTTTGGGGGAAATAAAAAATAAAAGAGTCTTTTTGGAAATAAATGTGTCAATTTCTACCCGTACACTATAGGTTACCTTGCTGATATACCACGCCATCATCATCATCTCTCCCTCCCTCCTCCTCCCT
>JH792482.1:379416-392586 GCA_000291705.1 Sphaerulina populicola P02.02b
CTTTTCTTTCTTCTTTTGACTTTTTTTTCTCAAACCCTCATTGGGTGAAATCATTCCCAATCACCTTCTTCCTATCACTGTTTCTGTTGTTTCTTTTACACATTTTCAAATATATATATATATTGTCTTGAAATCTGACCTGGGCCCTCTTTCTCTGCATATAGGACAACACCAACTTGAAAATCCTCGAGCAACATGCCGATACCCACAACGATCAGTGGCCCAAGGAGAAGTGCTGGCCAAATGAGTTCAAGTGAAGCGAGATAGATTTGCGGCTTTGAGATTAAGGTGACCGAGTGGGTTTCAAAAGAAAAGAAAAGAAAAGAAAAGAAAAAGAAATGGAGATATCGACAGGCGAAGAGGCAAGCGGCGGTTGCATTTTTCAGAGTTTCGTTTCGGGTTTTTTTTTCGGGCGAACTTTCGGCATGGGAATTACATGGTGGCAGCTGGGGAGGATAGAGGGGTTTTTTCTTTTCATACAACCGAGACGGGATTCGAGAAGAAGAAGAAGAAGAAGCTGAAACCCATCAAGGGGAGAGAGAGAGAGAGAGAGGTAGCAAGTGGAATTCCTGCCTACTAGGTATAGAGCAAAAGACAGCAAAAAGAAAACGATACCCGAAAAAAGACATCCAAAGGAGGTTGAAGATGATGATGAATAACCCACACTTGAGACCAACACAACACGTGAAAAAAAGAAAAAAAAACTCCTAAAAGTTCTGCACGCTCACCCAACTTTACTTCTTCCTCTCCCCCTTCAAACGAATAAACAGTTCCGCCCTCGGCCTCTTCTTTCCCCAAAATCGACTCTCAACATAAACATCACCATGACATCCCTTCTTTCCCTTCCCTCATCCTCCCACCTCTGCAAAGCCCGCTCAAAAGTCCTCCTCAAACCCCTCCACTGCTCACTTTGGGACTTGATGGTATTATTCGTGGCAGAGCAAAAGACGCACAAAGATGTATAAGAAGAGAAGATGTTTTTCTTTGCCAGCCCGCATTGTCATTGTGAATAGTGTTGCGCGCAAAGGATTAATGAGTGATCTAATCATATTCTTTCACGCACACCTTGCTTCACTACTGCCAGCACTCTTCGCAAAGGGATCGCATACAAGAAACAGACCCGCACTGGGACGCTTCTTGCGCTCCTGATTGTTCATCCCAGAACGTACCTCCCGTGCAGCATGCAAGTCGGCCTCGATCCCTTTGACCTCTTCTATATTGATGTATGGTTGCAGTCTAGGGTGCGGCGCAGGTTCGTAGTCGTTCATGCCTCGTGTGCTTTGATCTTCCCACCACAGCATATACTGCACCAACGCCCAGCGCATCCGGGTTGCTGACTCGGACACTAGAAGACAGATCTGCAGCGGCTCTGCAGTCAGATCCTTGGCCGGATTGTCGAGAGCATCAAAAAGTTTTGCCATGAGAGCGTTCTGGAAAGCCGGCAAGTCGACGGAGTCTGCAAAGACCCATGTGCGCACGAGAAGTGTTTGATAGTCATCTTCGTCATCTTGGCTGGGAATGCTATGGTATTTGCCGAATTCGTGCAATCCGGGCACTCGGGTATGGAATGCCCAGAAAACGAACAAGGCAAGGATGTCTTCTTGAGTATGAAGCACCAGTCGATCGGTTCCCTCCAACTCCATCTGCCTCATGGTTCGATCAAACCAGAACGAACCACGGAATACAAGCCGAAGAAGTCCTTCTTGCACGAAGATTGGTTCCACGAGGTCGTCTGAGGTATAGATCCGAATGAGATCACCCTGCACATGTTGCAGCCGCTCCAGTAGCTGTAGTACATTCTCCACCGGTGGTCGTGGTGGGCTTCTTGCTCGTGATCTGTGCGTGCTTGCCTTATCGATGGACGTCACGGATGGAGTCGAACGGCTTGCAAAGAAGCGCATGTTGATCGCCTTTCTGTGCGTCGTGGTGGATGTTCTTGCCGAAACACAGACGAGGCCTTGACGTCGCCTTTTCAGCTCGACCCTTTTGGCCACGCGAACAGCTCACTCACTGGCGTGTCACGTATAGAATTTTACGCACGAGACTCGTCACTGCTACACAGAACGTGACCGTTTCGAGTATGATGAGCCCTTGAGCAGGAGACCAATCGATACCTCGATGCTCGGCACGCGACAACGATCATTGTTTAGCCAAGCTCACTCCTGCCGAAAGCACGGTCCATTGCATCTCCTAGGTCATCAACTTGCTTGTCCGATTTAGACACCGTGTCTTCCTGGGATGGCTCGTCCATCAGGTTCACATTACTGGCTGCAGTGGAATCGGTCCGTGGTTTCTCTGGCTGCAAGATGTACTGCTCTGTGTCCAAGTAGCCCGGCGCCTTCTTTCTCTTCTCGGCCAGCTCCCTGTCTCTTATCTTTTGCTCCCAATCCCGAACCTCCTTCTCGGCATCCTTGCGCTGCTTCTCAATCTGCTCCAGTAGTGACTTGTTCTGAGTGATGATGGTCTTGGGGTGTGCCGCAAAGCCAGAGGACGATGTCACATACGCTGGTAGATCTGGATTAGATGCGACTGCGGGTGCGCTGAGTGCCGAAGGTGGTAGAGTGCTCGGTAACGAAGCATAGTTGTGTGGGAGTGTCGGCGCTTTCGGCAGGTCGATAAATGGATTGACGCTTAGCGCCGTCTGTTGGAGGAGCGGATGTGCGTCTGTGCTCGTCAGTATTGATAGTGGTACCCGTATCATTTGGTACACTCACTGTCGCCCTGCATGTTGCTTGTTCTGCACTGTGCTGAGTGGTGTCACAGTCGCAGTATGGAGGTCGGTCCATAACTTGGGGTCAGCTCCCGGCTCGGCAGTCGAGGTGGAGAACAAGCTGCGCCACACTTCTGCCTGAGGACGTTCTGTGGCGTTCAAGACAGCATGGAGCAGTGCTCTCAAATCATTACCACCAGAATAAGAAGGATAATCAAGACAACAATGAGCGCTGATATGCAGCAGCCAGACCATCGATCTGTCCCTCCAGTCAGCATCTGTCCTTATACCCGGTAGCATGGACACAACTCACCCTCATTCTGCTCAATCACATAACGGATCTTCTTCATGCCCGTCCCCAGCTTGCCTGCCACTCGGTCCGTGATGTTTTCTGTATCGTCGAGCAGCTCGGCTTGCTCCTCCAGCTCTCTTCCCATCGTATCAGCTTGCATCCTCAGATTGCCGACAGTTTGGAACACGCCATCGAGCGCTTCGTCTTGTTCGTGCAGCATCTCCATCTGTCGTTGTTCCTCCCAAGCGCCAAAGTCATCGTCCTCGTCTGCGCCGCTGGCATCTTGGCCAAAGGAGTCCGGATGCGCCAGCTGATCTGCCGCATGGACAGTCTGGTTGAGTTGCTTATGCATATCCTCTACTTCTTTCCCGACCTCTTCAACCAGTTTCCGACGTCGTTGAACTTCGGGTACATCGAGGCCATATTTGTATGGATCACCTTCCACTGCTCGGACGGAGTCTACCAGATCTTGCAGGTCTGTGGAGAGATCCATGAGAGTCCCTTCGAGCTCATCGCGTGCTTCAACCAGTTCGGGTGCGGATGGTGAGGAAGCTGTGGATCGGATGCGCAAATAGGATTGGTGCAGAGGTCGAGTCTGTTGTAGTAGAGACAGGATGTCCGCCTGAGCTTCTTCAAAGGGATCGTTGGACATGGTGGGTGGTGCTCTCGGATGATCTGTGTGTCGTATAGTTCTGTCTACCTCATGAGATGCTGCACTGGCGATATGATGCTGTTGGTCGAGTTCAATGTTTCGTGGAGTGCAACGATGTCCAAAGACAGCCACCAGGAGAGATTGTGGCTGGTGCTTTACACTAGGAGGTAGATCGATCTATTCTACCCAATTTTCCACCTCAAATTCATGCTCGAACAATATCCTCCGCTGCACGTTGACGCCTGCTCCAGGCACTCCTGCGAGTCAATGGAGGCTGCATTCCTCAACCAGACCACAGCATCCACTCGCTCCTCTCACGATCATGGCCGGTAGGATCGGGCCTGAGAAGCCTCTTCCACATACCGATGAATTCGCCAGCACAGAAGATTATGTGGACTCTCTCTTGGACTTCGTGGGATCAGATGAGACCCTCAGGACACTATGCGGCGGTGTACATATTCTAGACTTCTTCACCAGTGAGCCATCATTGTACGAGCGGATATTGCCTTGGGAATGGCGAGAGTTCTTCGCCCAGCAGGATCCCATGCGGATAGTGGATCTACTGCTCAGAGATGACTTGTCTACGTCTGCCGAAACCAGCGAGAAGGAGAGCGTACACTGGCCTCCTCCAAGTCTCTTGGCCTATATACGAAGAGTCAGGAAGCACTTGCTGCTTCGAGAACCAGGTGGGTCGCAGTGCTCGCGCAACAGGCAGGTGAAGAAAGTCCAAAAGCTCGCACGGAATGTGGCTGTGGGCATGAATGTCAAGAAAGTTCATGAGGTTGGCCTCTTCTCTTCATATCTCGACCATCTTGCCTGGTCCATCAGTGACCTTACTGACGAGCCTATATCACATCTTGTGGATTTTGGATCTGGACAAAACTATCTGGGTCGTGCTTTGGCTAGTGAGCCGTATAACAGGAACATTGTGGCCATTGAGAGCAAGCAGGCCAATGCTGAAAGAGCAAAGGAGTTTGACATTATGGCAAAACTGGCAGTCAAGCAAAAACTCATGCGGGATAAGAAGGCGTTTAGGAATGGCTTTGATCCCATGTCTGCCGTTCCCACTCCTGTCGTACCTGCAGACTTACCTACTCCTCCGCCTGAACATAACTCTGGTCTTATTACACGTGCTCCCGAAGTCGAGCTGGCAGCTTCGGGAAAGGGCAAAATTCAGTACGTTGACCACCGCATCAAGGACGGCGATCTCCAGGATGTAATTGAGCGCATACCGGAAACGTCTACTCCCAAGAACGTCATGGTCATGTCTCTCCACTCCTGTGGGAATCTTGTTCACCATGGCCTTCGCTCCCTCATACTCAACCCAGAAGTCCGCTGCGTAGCAATGGTAGGCTGCTGCTACAACCTTGTCACGGAACGTCTGGGTCCTGCCACCTACAAATTGCCCGAGCTCCGCCCAACTACACATGACCATCCGCGTCTGGAAAAGACAGGAGAAGCCAACGATCCACATGGTTTTCCTATGTCTTCCCGCTTCTGCGATCATCACGACAGTACTGTCAGCTCTCCCACAAATAATGACAAAGGTGTACGACTGAACATCACCTCCCGAATGATGGCCGTCCAGGCTCCCTCCAACTGGGGACCGGCCGACAGCGACAACTTTTTCACACGACACTTCTACCGCGCTCTCCTGCAACGCATTCTGCTCGACTACGGTGTCGTTGGGCCTCCAACTCCACAGTGTGTGGGAGGCTCCTCGCCTGCCGGCCACAGTAGTGGAGGTACACCCATCGTCATCGGTAGTCTTCGCAAGAGCTGCTACGAGAACTTCACCACATATGTTCGAGGCGCACTAGAGAAGTTGGGAGCAAGCCCTGAGAATGGTGCGCTCTTTCGAAAGAAACTGGGCGGCATCACGGACGAGGCTATAGGGAGGTATGCGGAAGAGTGGAAGGAAGGAAAGAAGAATCTCAGTGTGATTTGGAGCTTGATGGCCTTTTCTGCTGGTGTCATTGAAGCCGCGATTGTGGTCGATCGATGGCTTTGGTTGAAGGAGCAGGAGGAAGTCATTGATGAGGCCTGGGTCGAGCCTGTTTTTGAGTACAACTTCAGCCCACGAAATCTGGTGGTTGTTGGTGTGAAGAAGAGTAAGAAGTGAATTATTTCTTGCTGCGATGGGATGCGATCAAGACTGCGTATAAGCCTATGGCAACAGCAAGCCCTGGTCTTTCAGGACAGCCTCGCCGACGTCCCGGCATAATTGCCAAATGCGACGTCCAAGGCTGACATGTTGTGGTTCGCGCTCCTGTCCTACTCGCCTACCCTGACCATACTGCCGAGTAAAAGCAGAGTGCTCATACTCGCCGGTTCTACTGTCAGAAT
Organism: Sphaerulina populicola P02.02b; assembly: GCA_000291705.1. Lineage (NCBI taxonomy): Eukaryota > Fungi > Ascomycota > Dothideomycetes > Mycosphaerellales > Mycosphaerellaceae > Sphaerulina > Sphaerulina populicola. Next base: position 385,417 of record JH792482.1, read on the forward strand.
CACTACTATGCGATGCTGTACGGCTGGAGCCTGGCACTGGCTCTTCGCGATATCTCTGATCTGTCCGTCGCAACGTGCTGCTACTAGACCGTCTGCGTTGGGGACTTGCTCTCCTCTCTGAGCTAGCACGCTCATGGCGTCGCCTGTAGCTCCGAAGAGATGTTTCTGACTCATCGCTACTGGAGTGCGGCATGCTGTCGTATCCGGAATCGTATGCGACGAAAATGTCACGTCTCCGACGTCTGGCGCGTAGTGCAACTCTGCGGCGCCTTGAGTCTCGCAAGCCGATAGCATTGCGTTCTTGGCCGCGTCTGCTGCTCTCGATGCCAATCGCCATTGCGTATTCCTCGTTGGCACTCGACTCTGGCGCAGCTGCTTCTCTCTCGCGTCTCATCCGGTGCTCGGTATGGTGTGGTTGAGAGCTGCAACCTCCTCGCAGACCAGGTCTTCGAGCTGGCGCCCTGTCACTTTCACGGAGGTGATGATGCATGTCCATCTCTGCCTGTTGCTGTCGCGCTCCTGCCAGATCCAATCCCCCCCATCCTCGATCATGACGATTCAGAGGCCTGAAGCCTGTATGTGTTGGAGCTCGATGAGCTCTTCGAATATGCCAATGATCTCGAGGGGGTATATTGTCTGGCCACTCATCTTCACGTACTCGATTGTGTTGGACCGGGAGCGGCTGACCATGATCAACCGCCCCTCTGCGTCGTCGTTCACGATCTCGATTCTGCTCAAGTCCCCTCGTATGATGTCGACCATGCTCTCGCAGCTCCTCGTGTTGGCGCCTTCGTTGGAAAGCTCTCCTTTCCTGAACATCAAGCATACGTGGTACAGCCCATCGTGCAAAGTCTTCATTCTCTTCGTCAGGAGACCCCGAAGATTCTTCGTCTCCGTCCTCGTGGCCAGCAAAAGCGATCTCTTCGGTATACATGGCTTGTTCATCGCCAGGCCGACCATATCTCGGACAACCACCCCGCTGTCGGTCCCAATGAGATCCACCTTCAATAGCTAACATTCCACAGAGGTAGCAGAACTGTATTCCGCAGGTGCACGTAATATGGTTGCATCCATCCGCCAGCTGAACTCTCTGTCTGCAATTCGGACAATCCTGATAATCTCTCCCACGATGCAAGCCCTGAAAAGCTGCATCAACCTGTCTTTTGGCAGCATCATCCTCTTCAGGTGGAACACATAAATGATGCCGAATCCGGCTCTCTTCCTCTCCCTCGCCACCATGCTCCAAAACAAACTCAAACCGTCTCAAGCATCGCAAACACGTACACAATCCACATCTCACACACCACTGACACTTTGACTCATCATCCTCATCAACTCTCCACCTCCTCCCCAAAAAAGCTCCACACTCCACCCTCCTCCTCCTCCCGGAAGGAGGAAACTGCTGCTGCTGCTGCCGACAATACACTCTCTCCGCCACGGGACACCTCCTCTCCCGCACCCTCTCATCCAGTCTCATCAGTAGATCCGCATCCAATACATCTCGAAAATCGCCGTGATGGAGAAGTAACGCACCCCATCGAGGCGGCCAAGCGGTTTCGTCGATGAGAGCAAGCTCGAATAGTCTTGTGATGCAAGGTCTGCAGATGAGATTGTGAGAGATGGAGTGTGGCGGGCTGAGGAGTTCGGAGGTACATACTGAGCAGGTCCAGGGTGGGTGGGCGCTGCTGGAGGGTGTTGGTGGTGGGATTGGTGGTGGTGGAGGAGGAGGAGGAGGAGGAGGGTTGTTGGTGGTGGTGATATTCATGGATGGTTATCACGATGCAGAGGGCAGGGGATGTTCGCTTTAGATCAGATCAGAGTGAGAGATTGAGAGGACGATCGATAGCTAGAGCTTCTTCTTCTTCTTTCTTTCTTCGGTCGTGTAGTGTGAATAGCAACCCAAAACTTGTCACAGAAGAGAAGTCATGGCGAGTTAGTTATATGTATGTATTGGGAGAAGTAGGTAGGGAAGAGAGATTGAGAAGGGCAATCTTGTGCTATGCTATGCTATGCTATGTATTGCAAAGGTATTGTGAATAGAGGTTGTGGCGACTACATATTCAATCTCATGCAAGTAAAACTATGCTATGGTGCGAGGTCGACTTCATCCGTACCAGGAGAAATTTCATCGAAGGCAAAATATCTGATTCCCGATCGATTGTGAGGTGCAGGAATCGTGGTTGTGTCACTGAGACAACACATTTGGCCGATTCATGTTTGATGCTCACGACTCTGTTTTGACTTACTACCAGATGTCTCACGGTGGAGGTCATATTAGCATGGTCGATGATGAAAGAACGAGTGGAGAGTAGATTCATCTAGAGGGTGTAAGCAGAGGAAGATCTGAGCACGGAAAGTGAGTGATTTTCTCCCTTGTATGCGGAGCCAGCCATGTGGGCAGTATCTCATCATTCATGTTACCCCAACGCCTTGCCTTGCCTTGCCTCGCCGTGCCGTACCGTACCGTGATATGCTACTTGACAGTTCGATCGCTAATGTAATTTCAAGTCGTGAGGGTCGGTCCTCATGTAGAAGATGTGCAAAGTGGAGAATGGGCCGTGCCACGAGAGAGCTTTCAGGCTCAACTTCTGCGACTGCTTCGTCGAGCACCATGTCCATCTCCCCTTTCGGAGAAGCTCGCGTCCATCGACTTCTACCCTCATCACGTCTCATTAAACAGTTTGGCAGTAACATCGCCCAGATATTCTTCCTCCAGCTCGTAATACTCCCCTTCAGCCTTGTCAATGCCCACCCATTCGAAGGCTGCCACAATCTGCTCGACTCCGAACCCCATTTCGGTGAACTGGTTGATCATGCGTTGATTGTAGCCATGGTAGCTAGCTACTCGTGCAGCTTCCTTTCTCTGCTTCTCCGCCTTGTCCTCGGCCTTCTTTTGCTCCTTCTCGTCCAACGAACTACTTGCTCCACCTTTCCCGGTGCCGGGGCGTGGCGGAGGAGCATGGGCGTATAAGATGGCCCACTCCCTCGCGACATGTTTGAACTGCTCGGGACGCGTAAGTAGCATACTGGCAACTTCTGCATCTTGAGGGTCCTTAGGTTCTGGCGAGCTCAGCAGACTTTGCAGTGAGATCAGGGCGCTCTTCAGCGTCAAGACGGGCGACCAGGCAGAACCAAGGGTGTCTAAGCAGATGGCTCCCGTTTGAGAGCTGACATTGGGATGCCAGATCTTGGTCAGGAATCTCATCTCGGGGGGCTTGAAAGGATACTCGCCCGTTATCCGGATGTCGATTTGATATAAGCCACCTTCGTAGGGAGTGTCTGGCGGACCGGTGAAGGAGCCAGTGAAGCGGGTGAAGTCAGATATGTCGCTGTTCCCCTGCGGATCGGTGATTCGTATGCCAGAGTGTGAGTCCTTGATGATATCCGCTATCTCTTTCTGCAGACGCCGAGTCCGGTTGGTGGCCATGACGAAGGTGGGGGTGGTGGTGGTGTTTTTCGTCGTCGTCGTCGTCGTCGTTGTCGTTCTTCAGTAGTACGCGGGGGTATGGAAGAGTACAGAGAGGGCAGAAATCAAGATCGGGATCAAGAGAAAGAGAATGACTGCCTCAGTCGAGGCTCAAGTGCGTCTGGGCGGGCTGAGAAAGAAGGGAAGGGAAGGGAAGCGAAGCGAAGGGAATAGGTAAGGCGAGTCAATCAATTCTTGACGGATTATTGATGGGAATGCCGTGAATGTCGTTGAATGACGAGTGCGTTGAATGCTGGTGTGGTGAGTGTGAGTGTGTTACAGTAGTGAAGTTGGTCTAAGTAAGTTAGTTCTATGTGATAGTCAGTAGCTCGAGCTGTGGGGATCATGTCATCGGCAGGCACAGGCAGGCGCGTGCTTCGTCACGGCCGAGTACCTGTCACCCATCCACCGACCCGATCCCATCTCCGTCCATCAAACAACACAACACCACATCATCCGACACCACCTTACCTCCATCCACCAACACCGACACCGACACCGACACCGATACCGATACCTCCCTCCCGACGCCCTGATACCGCGGGGAGCATCATCAGAACATGGTGCGCGCCGCCATCACTTTCCCCATCCGCTGATGATGATGACAAGGTCCAGCTAACAGTGACGATAGGGTCAGAACCAATCTGGCCTCGGTGGCCCCGGTGGTCCTGGAGGTCCTGGAGGCGACGATAACAAGAAAAAGGATGGAAAGAAGGATAAGCCCAAGTATGAGCCGCCGCCACAGCCCACCACGCGCATCGGCCGCAAGAAGAAGAAGCAGGCTGGCCCCAACGCTGCCGCAAAGCTGCCCACGGTCTACCCAACTGCGCGATGCAAGCTCCGATATCTGCGCATGCAGCGCGTCCACGATCACCTGCTGCTGGAAGAGGAGTTTGTGGAGAACCAGGAGCGATTACGGAAAGCCAAGACGGCCAACGAGAAGGCTGCGCCTGTAGGAGCAGACGCTGATGACAGGAATGCCGACGAGCGGAGTCGTGTTGATGATATGCGAGGTTCCCCCATGGGCGTGGGCAACCTGGAGGAGCTCATCGATGATGACCACGCCATTGTCTCATCGGCAACCGGACCGGAGTATTACGTCTCCATCATGTCTTTTGTCGACAAGGACCTGCTCGAGCCTGGCGCCTCCATCTTGCTACATCACAAGAGTGTGTCGGTCGTTGGTGTCTTGACCGATGATGCTGATCCCGCGGTGAGTGTGATGAAGCTCGACAAGGCCCCCACAGAGTCCTACGCAGATATCGGAGGTCTGGAACAGCAGATCCAAGAGGTTCGCGAAGCCGTCGAGCTACCACTCCTTCACCCCGAGCTATACGAAGAGATGGGTATCAAGCCTCCAAAGGGTGTCATCTTGTATGGTGCTCCCGGTACAGGAAAGACGCTTCTCGCCAAAGCCGTCGCCAATCAAACATCCGCCACCTTTTTGCGAATCGTCGGCTCCGAGCTGATCCAGAAATACCTTGGTGACGGTCCACGACTGGTCCGCCAGCTCTTCCAAGTCGCAGCGGAGAATGCGCCTTCGATAGTCTTCATCGACGAGATTGACGCCATCGGCACGAAGCGATACGACAGCACGAGCGGAGGAGAGCGCGAGATCCAGAGAACCATGTTGGAGCTGCTCAATCAGCTAGACGGTTTCGATGATAGAGGAGATGTCAAGGTGATTATGGCTACGAACAAGATTGAGACGCTCGACCCGGCCTTGATTCGTCCTGGGCGTATTGATCGCAAGATCTTGTTTGAGAATCCCGATCAGAACACCAAGAAGAAGATCTTCACACTACACACGGGCAAGATGAACTTGGCGGAAGATGTGGATCTAGATGAGTTCATTAGCCAAAAGGACGATTTGAGTGGAGCGGATATCCGAGCGATTTGCTCTGAAGCTGGTCTGCTGGCGCTGAGAGAGCGGAGAATGAGAGTGAACATGACGGACTTTAGAGCTGCGAGGGAGAGTGTGTTGAAGACGAAGACGGAGGGCGAGCCCGAGGGTTTGTACTTGTAGAGAAGAAGAGATATACAGAGTGGGTTGCTCGCTGGACGTCTATTCAGTGAGTGTTGTATTATCATGATGGCGCGCTGAGCTGATGGAGTTGGCACTCTTCGGTGACAGCAGCAGCAGCAGCAGCAGCAGCGAGATCAATAGAGACGTGGTTCAGCGGTGGCATAGTGACTCGATACATTGTTCCCTCGTTTCCTAGACTTGCTAATGTCCCTCTTTCCCAACAACAACAACATTCGACTCTCCCAGCTGCTGCTGCTGCGAACCATTCTCCTCCTCCTCCTCCTCCTTCTTCTTCTTTCTCTCATCCCTCACTTGCAAAGCATAACACACGCCCGTCATCACCGCCGTAAAGGCGCCCATGGCAATCATGGCGCAACTGCCCTCAAACCAGCGCGGAGCCTGGGTCGTGTTATAAAACAACAAACTCCACCAGAGATAAAAAGCGATACTGAACATATTCATACTCGCCAAGACGACGGAGCGCATGGCGTCGTCGTGCCGCGTGAGGTCGTTTGCCCAAGCGAAGAAGACGGTTTGACCGGCAGATTGACAACCATTGAGGATCAGGGCCACGAATTTGGAGGCGCGATGGTGAGAAGAAGAAGAAGATGGGGAAAGCATGAGAGCACCGGAGATGATGGCGGTGATGGCTAAAAAGAGTCCTGCGTGCAAGCGGTTTCGTCGCGGGTTGGAATCGCTATACCAGCCGAGGGCCAAGGTGGCGATGATGCCGAGGGCGGAGACGGAGGAAGGGATGTAGTTGATTTGCGGAGTGGAGAAATTTCCTGCAGAGCCGGATTTGAGCCAGAGTTGGAAAATGGCATTGCTCGTGAACATTTCCGTGTTGGAGCCGGCGATCCAGAGGCATACAAAGGCCCACCATTGCCAGGAGAGGAGTACGCGCTTGAAGAGCGATGGGCCGAGGACTCCGCGTGCCGTGGTGACGGGCGGGAGACGCTCGATGGCGAGTTGCTTTTCTCGCGCACTGAGATATCTTGCGGTGGTGCTGTGCGGTGTGTCTGGGAATGCGAAGAAGCCATAGATGCTAATGGGGAAGGTGATGAGGAAATCAATCACAAACAACCATCTCCAACCGGCCAGACCGGCTTTTCCATTGAGGGTTTTGAAAATCGAGCCTTGCAGAATGCCCGAGAACAGCGTTCCTGCGAGGCCCGAACTGGTGAAGATGGCCGTTCTCTTGCCGATTTCTTCGGGTTTATACCAACTGCCCAAAATCCACTGCACGCCCACAAAGCACGACGACTCAAAAGCCCCTTGCCAAAAGCGAATGACCATAATCTGCCACGGATGCCTCGTAAACGCCGTGCCCAACGTCAACAGACCCCAACAGAGACACGTCGTCGGCAACCAGACACGGGGCGGGCATTTTTGCAGAATCAGATTATTCGGGATTTGGCCGACCAAGTAGCCGGCGTAGAAAATGGTGTTGATTTGATTGAGTTGCGTGCCGCCGGCGGTGAAGTGCAACTCTTCGCGTGCGCCCGAGACGTATGCGTTGCTGAGGTTGGCGCGGTCGAGGTAGTTGACCCAGTACATGAGACACACGTACGAGAGAATGAAGCTGTCGAGTTTGAAGAGGAGATGGCTTTCTTCGCGCGTCGGAGGCGCTTCTCCCCAGATGGCGACGCGGAGCGTGTGAAGGACTTTTCCCATTTTC
>JH792482.1:393934-427290 GCA_000291705.1 Sphaerulina populicola P02.02b
AATAAAAATGAAATAATAAAAAGAATAAAAAAAAATAGAAAAAGAAAATGGAAAAAATGAAGAAAATAAAAAATAAAAAAATAAAAATAAAAAATAAAAAATAAAAAATAAAAAATAAAAAATAAAAAATAAAAAAAGTTACGAAAACTAGAAAAGCGAAAAGTGAAAAGTGAAAAGTAAGTTAGCTGCGCCAAAGGAAAAAAGGAAAAAGAGTAGGAGGTAGGATAAGTCTTCATTCTTTTTTAAGTTCGTCGATCTTTTACCTACTACCTACTAGGAGGTACGAGATGAGATGCACGGTTTACGAGAAGAGAGAGAGAGAGAGAGAAATGAGAAAAAAGCTTGGCGGGCGGGCGGGACTAGGAAGCCTTATATTTTATTTTTATTCATTTTTTTATTCATTTTTTATTCATTTATGGAAAAGAAAAAGAGAAATAGAAGAAATAAAAGAATAAAAGAAACACAAATATACACACATCATCCCATCCCCATCCATCTAAGCATTCAGCGCATGATTCCACACCTCATGCGTCGGGCGAGCAGAAAAGGTGCTCACGCCCAACAGAGCAGCCATCTGGGCACTCGAGAGATAGATGATATCCTGGGACACAAACCATCGCAAACCCTCCGTGCACGGCGGCGTCGTCAGCGAACCCTTGTAGGTCCAAAACTTCTCATAGTGGGCCGACTCGGCGAGGGCCAAGTTCAAATTCAGCGTAATATCGGACAGAGTGCGGTTTTCGAAAATGGTGGGCAGGTCCATGGTTTCGAATTGTTGGTAGAATGCGGAACCACTACCACTACCACTATAACTAAGAGGCTTCTGATTCTCCTCGGTAGCGAGATCGAGGAGGAAACCGACGACGGCGCGCGGGTTGCTTTCGGCGTCGTAGTGCACGTAGTGGAGTTCGGCTTTGGGACGACGACCATCGACCTCGTGTTCGGCGGGAGCGTGGGTGTGCCAGCTGCGGAAGTAGGCAGTTTCGGGCTGGCCGTCCTGCTCAAAGACAATGTGGGCGGCCGTGGTGTTGTCGTCGGCAGTGGGGATGGCGAATTGTGGGCCAAAGTCCCAGTTGCTCATGGTTCCGACGAGAGCGTCCGGGTAGTGGAAGGTGGGTGGCTTGCTGCGGGCGAGTCCGTCGGAGGTCTTGAATGCAATGGGCGATTGTTGCGTGCCGGCGAAGCATGCTCCCCACGCTGATGATATGATGGGTTAGTGATGTGAGTGATATGAGTGATATGAGTGTGGAGTGTTGGTGTGGACTGCTCCAAGGGGGTGGTGGTGGTGGGACTCACCTGGGTTCTGGGTGTTCCACTCTTCCGACTGGTCAAAGGTCCAGCCTCTGGTGTCTTCGACCACGTTGGGAATGTGTTGACGCTTGACAATGTGGGCGGGGTGAAGGCCATCACGCTTGTACAGTTCTGGTGCACAGGCAGATGCAAGGGCGGAGATGGCCACCAGACCGATTGCGTGCTGGGTGAACATTGTTTTTTTTTTCTTTTTTTCTTTTTGTTTTTTTTTAAAAAAGAATGAGTAATGTAGCTGTAGTGAGTGGTAGGGAAGTGGTGGTGGTGGTGGTGGTGGTGCTGCTGCTGCTGCTGAGCTGCTCAATGCATCATGCCGTCGTCTCCTTTATACCAGACAGCGCTTGGGTACTTGGAGACCCGTAGACATCTCGCAGTCCGATATTGAAGCCGCCGTGTGTCTCGCGTGTCTGTATGAAGCGGCTTGCCCAGAGACCCGGTCTGCGGCCAAGTGAGAAGTGACTAAGTGTAGGAGGGAGTAGCGCGAGTACGTATTCATCGTGTTATGGCTTGGCGAGTAGGTACTCCTATCACTTCACCTCTGTTGTTCTCTCTTCCACGTGGTAGACTACTAGACTGGTATCTCGTGGCCGCAGAGGCGGAAGCGAAGTTGAACCGGCACCGAAACAGAAAAGATGCCTGCTCATCTGGTCCCAGGAGATGAGCAGGCCCTAGTTCGAGCTCGGTCAATATTAGTTCTACCTTGGTCAATATTAGTTCTACCTCTGTCAATATTCGTTCTAGCGTGCGTCGATATTCGTTCTAGCGTCCTCCCTCCGAGAGAGGTGGTGTGTGTGTGGTATGGCCATTTGCACCACGAGGACAGCAAAAATACAGCAAAAACCGCAAAAACAGCAAAAAGCACAGGTACAAGATGACCTCGTCGCGTACTACTGTATAGCTGAGTCAATGAGTCAATTAGTAAGTAACGAGTGGCCTGACGGTCCGTGTATATCGACCGTCGCTCTTGGACTGTTCAAAGTGGCTCTCTTGGACTGTTAGAGCTCTCTTGGACTGTTAGAGCTCTCTTGGACTGTTAGAGCCCGTTCTTGAAGAAGAGTGTGCCGGAGTGTGCCGGCGTCGTCTTCGGCCTCACATTGACGCCGGCCGAATACATAGGCGCTTCTCACACGCGAAACCCTTGGCGGCTATCGGAGCTCGCTAGGCATCTTCTTCGGCAACTCTGGAACACTTCTCTTCTCTTCTCTTCTCTCGTCTCCTCTTCTCTCCACTACTACTACTGTACCACTACCACCACCACCACCACTACCTCCTCCCACTACCACATCTAGCAACGCACTAACTGTACACTACTCGTCTCTCCTCCCTCCCTCCCTCCTCTCGGCACCCTCCTCTCATCACCCTCCTCCCCTCGGCAGTCTTTCCCATTCGGGCGGCCCACATAGTCGCTTAATGGCGGGGATTTCAAAACAAGTCCAAGAAAAAGTAGCAGGAGAAGGCCGTCCTGGGGCTGGGCTGGCTAACTAACTGGCTAACTAGCTCAACTGGCTGGCTAAAAAAGAGAGAGAGCGAATTCCCGAAGTCCAGGACACACACACACACATCACGTCGACCCGCTTTTTTCACTTCCACGGATGGAAAAAACGGAAAAAGGAAAAAGGAAAAAGCCTGTCCCCGGGCCCCGGCAGTGGCAGTGGCAACATCTTTTAGGAGGTACCTCCTAGGCTCCTACCTACATGTACCGTATAGATGGAATTGTGTGGAGAGACGAGCCGCGTGCTCGTGCTCGTGCGTGCGTGCGTGCTCGTGCGTGCGTGCGTGCTCGTGCGTACGTGCTCGTGTTCATGGCTGGACCCAGAGACTTTTATTTACCGTATAACCAACCCGTACATAAGGTAGGTAGGTACTGTACCTAACCTGACCTTAGTATGTTTCCATTCCATTCGGTGCGGCCGCTATCCAATCCATCCCATCCTGAGACTTCCAAGGTTTTATTTTATTTTTTTTATACACACTTTATGACTTTTGATCGTGTTGCATCATCCCTCCTCAGGTATAGATACATAGTATACGCCGCGGACAACTCATGTTTCCATCATCAGGTCTTCTTGGCGGGTATAATTGTCAGACCTTCCAGTACCTAACCTAAGTTCCTAACCTAAGTTCCTAACCTCCTAGGCTAGGTACCTACGCCAAGAAGAATATCCCGATCATTATTAGAAAAAGAAAAAAAAAGGGCGCAGCATGACTACTACTACATGTACCTACCAAGACTCAAGACTCCTCCTCCAAGACTCCAAGACTGGCGCGTGTTTCTGTAGAGTGAGATAATCATAGGTAATAGGAGGGAATAGGAGGGAATAGGAGGTAATAGGAGGTAGGAGGGAGCTGAGAGTGAGAGTGAGAGTGAGAGTGAGAGTGAGAGTGAGAGTGAGAGCTGAGAGTAAGAGTGAGAGTTGCTAGTATGCAAACTTTTCAATCATTATTCGTTATTCGTTAAATCGTCACATCATCTTCGACGTTTTCAAAAAGAGGCCCAAAAAGAAGAGGCCCAAAAAGAAGAGCCAAAAAGAAAAAGAAAAAACCGCTCGGTATCCTCCCCATCGTCACATCAAATCTGCGCTAATCTCCCAACCCAAAACCTTTCCCCATCCGCGTAATCGTGGCAAGTAAAGTTGCGACCGACCGACCGACCGAGAGAGAGAGAGAAAGAGAGAGAGAGAGAGAGCGACCGAGAGAAAGAGCGAGCGAGATATGAGACCCCAACTAGTAGCAAGTAGATGAAGGAAAAAAACCAAATCAAAAAAGAAAAAGCAAAAAGATTCGCGGGACCAGACTCCAGAAGTATACACACACACACAAACAACACAGCCCTTCTCTCAAGCAAATCTCTCTGAAAAGCAAGCAAATGTCGTTTGTATGCAGCGTCTACGCCGAGTGGCCGAGTCCTCAAATATTTTCTCGAGAAATCGTGAAAAAAAAAGAAAAAGAACAAAAAAAAAAAAAAAAAAAAAAAAGGAAAAGGAAAATCACCAGCTAGCCAGCCAGCCATTTCCTTTAATTCTCAAAAAGCTCTGGGAAAAACGGCGTGTCGCAGGGAAATCCATCGTGGGACTGGTAGTAGTCTGGTGGTGGTGGTACTACTGCTGGTGCTGGTGCTGCTGCTGGTGGTGGTGGTGCTGAGGATCCGATAGGGAGCCCGTGGCAGGAGTTCGCGTGGAAAGGGGCCTGCTGTACCACCTGAGGACGGTATGCGATCGGGTAGGCAGAACGATAGAGAAAGGACGTGTGACTATTGTCGGCCACGAGTGCATCATTCGAAAAGGCAACAGTCGCGTGAAATGGATATGCTGGTGGAGTAGGAGCTGGGGGATTGCCCCTATCGTACGCTACGTCGAAGGGACCCATGGTGTGGGGAGCTGGGCGATTGCCCCTATCGTACGCCACGTCGAAGGGACCCATAGTGTGGCTTTCGCCAAACGTCTGGTAACCTGTATTCGGGTTACCAAACATGCCCTGTGACGGACCACGCATCTGGTTGGACTCGATATGCGCCATACGCAGCAACTCAGGGTGATTGTGGGAGAGGTCGACCGGGGGATTCTGGGCCCAGCCGTTTTGGTAGATCGTGTTCTGGTAAGCGGGATGCTGGCATCCGCTGGTCTGGTGAGCGGGATGCTGGCATCCGCTGTTTTCGTGGCGCATGTACGCATTGCTCGTGTTGGCCACGGTGGGAAGGGCCACGGAGGGAATTGGAATCTGATACGGCTGAGGGTAGGATGACTCAGTGAACAAAGTGTTCACTCCCGGCGAAACAGGCGATTCGAGGTCGAGCATGAAGTCCAGCCCATTGGCCCCGGCCCCGGCGCTCTCCTCCTGCATCTGCATCTGCATCGTCGTCGTCGTCGTCGTCTTCTTGAGACTCTTTTTCGCAATGCGTGCAGCCTCGCGGGCATCGCGCGCAATCTTCGCATTCTTAATGTTCTCCTCTAATGCTTTGGCGCCCTTCATCTTCTTCGTGCTGGCCCCAGTCTCTGGTTTCATCATAGAAACATGATTATTCGTGTCTGTAGAAGGCCCATACTGCATCTTGGGCTTCTTACGCGGCGCCTGCTTCTGCTGCTGCTGCTCTCCCTCGTGGTCGCCGATATCATCCTCGTCACCGTTCTGGTCTTCGAGCTCGCGCTTGATGCCGCCGGCGGCTATCGGTGTTGCCACTGGAGAAGGGAGCCCTTGCTTGGGCTTGCGTGGCTTCTTCTTGTACCACTGTGGCGGGTTGTCCAGCTGTGCTTTCTGGCGCTCTCTGCGAACCTTGACGAGATGCTGCTTGATCGCCTCTCCAGTAGGCTTTCCTTCGATATGAGTACCGACAGCGTCCCAATCGAACTCGAGACCCTGCTTAAGTAGCTCATACTCGACGATAAGTGGCAACACTTGGTCATGGTCCGCTAGAGGATAGAAATGTCAGCTTCGTGTCGCTAGTGGACGAACGTCAGCCCACACGTGGACACATACCTTTCCAGCGCACGAGCGTGCGACCCAAGGTCTTGCGCTGCAGTTGGCGACGACCAGTTGGAGGTGTGGAAGACATATCAGCCATGTACGCCTCGCTGCGTGATGAACCAGGTAGCGGGTGGACTGGTGTATGGCTGGTTGTCGTAGCTATCAAGCGATAACAGCGAGGAACTATGACTGGAGGATGAAGAGATGTTGGAAGCTGTGCATGTAGTGCAGATGGAAGACGAAGGTGTGTTGCTCTTAGCACAGAAGGTATATATATTAATCTAGGGGTCTTTGCCCGGAACAAGCCGTCTCTACCTATACACGTTGAGTGAATGGGCAATAGCGGGAAGGCGGTGTAGTGTTTATAGCAATAAGAATGGAAGGAGCATACATACAGGTAGAGTAGACTTAGGCTGGTGGCCGAGTGAATTTCTCGCACATAGCTTAGCAATTGGACACCGGTATTTTCCAGGGTCTTTACCCGGAACAAGCCGTCTGGACCTATACACTTCGAGTGAATAGGCAATAGCGGAAAGGCGGTGTAGTGTTTATAACAATAAGAATGGAAGGAGCATACATAGAGGTAGAGTAGACTTGGGCTGGTAGCCAAGTGAGTCTCTCGCATATAGCTTAGCAATTCGATACCGGTATTGTTATTACAAGTATCTAGCGTCTTTGCCTAGGACAATCCGTCTCGAGCTATACACTTCCAACAAGTGGGCAATAGCGGAAAGGCGGTGTAGTGTTCATAGTGAACAAGATTGGAAGGAGTACACACGTGGGTGGTATAGACTTGGACTGGTAGCTGAGTGAACTTCTCGGATAGAGCTTAGCGATCCTGCAACGGTTTGCTATAGCATAGACTATGGGCAATATAGTGAGCGTAGTAGGGCAGCATTATCATTTCAGCTTACGGTATAGAATACAGCCTGTGCACTGATATGCCAAGGCCTGATATAGACACTAGAGGTGCTGCCTGTGTACTGATGTGCGAAGGCCTGGTATAGACACCAGAGGTGCCAGGGGTGCTGCCGAAGATTGCACGCTCAGGCACATCGCGCAGTTGCAGTAAGAGCAGATGAGATCGGAGCCATTGCCGAGGCCGGTGTGCTCACTGGAGATAGGGTCAGCAGACACCGCCGCCTAATGCGGCAGCAGCAGAGCATGCCTCTCATCCACTCAGAGGAGGGACGCGCGGTGCAGCTCCGCCACGTGCAAACCATACCGTGACAGTGAACGAGGGCCTAGCAGATAGCCATAGGGGGAGTGTCCAGACTCGATTTCAGCTGTATGCGATCAAGATGGTCCGTACCGCTGTGATGATTGAAAGCTTGATGTACGAGGACGCACGAAAAGAGCACAGCGGTGCTGAGCGAGGAATTGGGAAGCTTGTGGCAAGTAATGAAGTCTTTCGTATTGTCTCGCCCGAGTTGGTTTGCAACCATTCGAGGCTGCCCTCGGCAGGTCGCGCCCGGCCACGACAGAGCTTCTGCCATGCAGATGAGCGGGATTGGGTATGCGTCAGTCCCCATACTCCCGCGCCGTCCCTCTACTTGGGCTCAAATGGCGGGTAGCGCTGCCTCGCGATCTTCTTCATTTTGCCATTGGCCTCCTGAAGGGCGATGGCTCTGAGAACCTTCTCCCAGAACTCCTTTTCCGTCAATCGCTTTCCGCTTCTCTCCATCGTATCTTGGTGCGTGACTGCGTAGCACTCTATTAGAAGCCGAAGAGCAAGGCCTGGTAGACAGCTGAAGAGCGTACCTGTCAGTGGTGCTGCGCACCTTGGATTTGGACAGCGCGGGCTGCTTGGGAATGCCTTGGTCTGGGTCTCGTGCTGTCGCAAAATGTGGTTTGTGGCGTGATGGCAACGCTGCGTATGGCGGATGCAGTGATGTTCTGTTGAAGAATTTGGTGGAGGACTGAGTGAGTGTTGTCGAAGTTGTGCTGTCGAAGTTCCAACGGCTCGGGCCTCCGCGTGATTCCAGTCATAGTCAAACAAGCAAATGAAGGCACTGAGCTCAGGTTGAATACAATAGCATTCCATACATCACTGGAAGCATCCCAATATCTCGAGATCAAATTGGAAGCCGCCCGAGCGAGATCTCCTCATGCTCCTACCAATTCCATCGTCGCTGGGAATATTGGCAGGACATCCAAAACTTGAGATCCAATTGGACACCAGTCCGAGGCAGCGCCATTGGATCTCAATAGTCATGTTTGCATTGCAGTCTGGAAAGAAGTATGCACGCTGTTTCGCTCAATAGGCGTCATTGAATGTGCCTGATAGATGAAGTTCGAGGCGTAGGGTCCATTGTGGAGAATGTCCCACGCTGGACCTGAGGAGGATGGCTTTGAGGAGGATGGCTGTGAGGAGGATGGCTTTGAGGAGGATGGCCTCCGCTCAGTTGCGGAACAATGGCCCATTTCCTGCACCCAATGGCTGAGATTGTCTTTCCGCCGAGCGTGAAGAACGAAGCGGAACACAACACGATGCTGCTTACTGCTCAGTCGCCTGTACTCATGGCGCGAACCAAGACTATACTTCAGGCATGGCGAGACAGCTCTTTACGTTCTTCGTCCCGCTCCAGTCTCAGCTCCAGCAGTGCACAAGCCTCAGCCAACGCGGGCGAATGTCCCTGAATGTCCCATGCATGCCGTGAGAATCTCCTTGTGCGACTGCTCAAACCATCTCTTCACTCTTTCTTATCCACCACTGCTGCTTACAGCTTACCGCCAACACCCAACGGGGCAGTATCAGTACGGGAGCGTCGGGAGGTAAGGATTGTCCAGGCTCAGTCTGTTCGTTCGATGCTCAAGTACCGAGGGCGCTTGTCGATGTCGGAAGGATTCGAGTAGAGATCGAGGTAATTAACGACGTTACCAAAGAGCTAGGAGGTAGGAGGTAAGGTGTGTAGGTATGTATATGTAAGCCTTGTAAACTTAACTAGTCCTGCATGCCAAGCCTCGGTCAGAAGCTTCATTGTCATCTCACTTCAACCTCACCTCACCCTTCTCCCGCGTGTCCTCTTCCTCCTCTCATTCCAGCTTACACTTGCTCCATTGGTATATGTCCCTATCACCAGAAATACTAGCGCACAATCGGCGCTTCCCTCAACATCCACTCAACGAGTCCCCCCTGAATGGTCTGCGCAGCAGTATGCCCTCAAACAGCATAGGCGCACCCGAGGAGCGGATGCAATCAAGAGCGAGCTCGATAAACGCGGTATCAACGTCCTCGAACCATCGGTTATGTTGCTATAGGTGATAATGCCAATACTAGCGCAGACTTCGTAACTATATCGAGATCTGGATACGGCACGGGTCCGAATTCTGTTATCTTATGTCTGAGTCCGTACTGGGATGCGGCGACACTTCTGAGGCCGGACGGTATCTACTTCGCAGAGATAAGACTTGATCAAGCTGCCGGCTCAAACTATTATCTTATGCAATGAACGTCGAAGACTCGAAGGTTGGATTGCCCGTATGTCTCCGACTCAGCTGGTAGGTCCACGCCAGTGTGTCATACGGTATTGCAGTATTAGCGAACAGTGATAACGCGGCGATGTGGAACGGCCGTAAATTTGCTGTGTCCTCCTCCCTCTCCTTAGCCTGAAATTTCAAAGCAGCTATCGACACTTCCGTCCAAGCCCTAGGTCTTTATCGGAGAGCATAGTCGCAACATGGGAGCTTGATTTCATGTCGGATGGCACATGTTCAACATGGTACCGAGCTGAAAATCGGTCGGAAGAAAGCGCAAATGTCGTGAGACATGTCGTACAGGCGAACAAAGTTACTACTCTAACGGAGCAGCAGTGGTACCTCGCCCACTAAGGCGGGTACCGCATGGTGTCAGAGATGCCGCGCTCCGCGGATGAGACCATCAAAGCATGGCGAGATGGTAAACTTCCGCAATCCATCACCGGGCGTAGATCAGGCACCGAGGCCGAAGACGATCACGCAACACTCATTTCGTTCATTCCACTGATATTGGTAGCTCCCGACGCGTGCTTTCCGAAACTATACTGCCCATCAGCACATTAAAGACTCGTTCTGTTACCTCCTCCTCCTGCTCAAGTACCAATTCCAACCATCTGGCCCAGTCCTGACGAGTGAAGGTTAAAGAGGTATTCCTCTGGACTACCTGTGTCCCTGTTGGAATACCTGCCTTTTTTGTATTATCTCTTGACAGATCTAGACACACTCTCTCCCGACTGCGCAGGCAGTATAGCTCTTTATCGGTGAGACCCTGATAACGAGTATTGTGGCAGTGTGGTATTGGCCGAGAGCCTCGCAAATTGGGGAGTTCATCAAGCTTTGTAATGTTCCAGTCCCCAAGGTGTCTAGGATGAATCCTACAAGCAGACAGGACATCACCAATCCCAAGACAGACGCCGACCGCAGAAGCTACACCATGAGGCAAGCAATCAAACTCAAAGACCAGCCAGACACCCCACGGCTCTTCCTCTGTGCAAGTCAAGTTCGGAAAATCGGCATGGTCAATGCTTCACCTCCACCTTCTCCCCGGGATCTTTGACAGCCTCGGCGACATCTTTGACAGCCTCAGCGACTATAACCCGCAGTCAGTGGCATGGTCGGCGGAATGAAGGAAATACTTACCAGCGACCTTCTTGCTTCGGCGGCCCCGCTTGGCCTTGGCGGCCTCTACGCCCCCTTTTCCGCTCCCATCGCAGCTGGGTTTTCGCTTGCTGCCCGTGGCTGCTAGCTTGATCTTGAGAGAGCCCGAAGGGCTCTTATGTCTCATAGTCTCGCGCTTGGCGCCGGCTTTCTCCAGCTTTTTGTGGATATTTCGGATCGAGGCTTTCATGGAGTCGACCGACCTAGAGCCATAGTGAGTGGTGGCAGTCTCCCAGTCGATGACGGAGGACTATACGTGGGTTAGTACTGCTTGTGGTGAAGCTGGAGGAAGGGAACAGGTTACGTCGTCCGTAGTGGTATTCAGGTAGACGGCGAGAATGCGATCTTTCTCCCCCTCCGACAACGCCGTTCTGGCGACGCGGTAGTCGTAGAGCGGCATCTTGAGTGTGGTGGGGGCGGTGGTGATGATGGTCTGGGTATGTGTGTGTGGGAGAGGGGTGGCGAGGCGTGGAAGTCGTTTTGTTTGTGGAAGAAAAGGAGTGCGAAAAGAAAGGCAACCAGTGCTGAAATTAATGCACTAGCGCGCCACGTGATACTTTTTGGGGTGACTGTTCAACGACCAGGCAAGCAGTGACGACTTTCAGATCAGCTTTCCATGGAAATTCACTTTCTGGCGCGATGCAAACGGCGACATGGAAACAGCACCGGCCTCCTCCTCTCCCGGATCATCTGGACTTGCTTGCGCTACAGCACTCGCAACTCTGGCAAAGTAGGCATTTTGAAGCCAACAGAGTACTCCTCGCCACAAGCGCCACTACCCTCGATCTGCGTTTGATCGTTCGACCTACACTCTTCACTACTCGACAAATGCGAACATGGTGCATGTCAGCAGAGACAGCATGCGGCGGCTCGTAGTCGTAGGCATTGCCCAGTGTGCCGCGCAGACGGACTACCCACTTGCACCCTCTTTAGACCTTTTGTCTCAGGCCAGCTCTCGTTCGAGCCACGGCGAACAAGGAGGAGTTCTGCTTATATTGGTATGCCCCCGAAGACCTTCTACTCCGTTTTCTGCGCTCCAGCAGAAGTACACTCAATGGCGCGCCTACGATCAGAAAAAAGAACCCGCGCTACACTACTTGTTTGTCTAGCACGAGCGCGCTGTTTGCCAGCTCAGTTCCTCTCATATTCAAGCGCAACTCGAGGTTTCAGCATTCCGTTTCGCTCGGGAACCCGCCTACAACAGCCGCGGTAACGTGGTGACTATAGCGTCCAAGAGTAATGTGGCAGTAGATAAGCAAAAGGAAAAAGCAGGGAGTCGATGCACCAGGTAAGAAAAGCTAGATCTATCGTGGACAACGCAGTGGCTATACAGTGGGGATAACAGCGGAGGAACGCGTGTTGGCCAGCTATAGTACACAATCAATATGCTTCCCTTTCCAACACTCTTACCTCGTAGCTTACATTTCTTCATCGGCTAGAGACCTGGAGCATGAAGAGGAAGAAGAGGAAGAAGAGGAAGAAGAACAAGGTCGATCGATCGATCGATTGCTCCACGATCTTGGTATTTATGCACAACAAGCACAAACATTTGCGACGAGCCTCTCTCTCTCCCTCTCTCTCCTTTTCTCCTCTCTCTCTCTGCCATCATCAAGATCAAATACAGTAAGAAAGACCGAGCGAGGCAAATTCCAAGCAAGCAAGCAAGCAAGCAGTGATTTCGGATTGCGCCGTCTGCTTGCTTGCTTTTTGAGAACGATCTTGATGGAACATATCGTCTGGTACCACCACACGGAAAAGAAAAGAAAAAGAAAAAAAAAGAAAAGAGAAAAGCCGAATATGGACGGTTAGGTAGTATGGCTGCTGCTGCTGCGGCTGCTGCTCTGAGTGATGATAATCATCATCAAAGGAGAGAAAAGAGAAAGGAAGACAAAACAGCAAGTAGAAGGAGAAGTAGAAGTAGAAGAAGTGGAGGTAGATAAGGCAGCTGCATTCGAATAGAATAGAAGAAGACAAGACACACCTTCGGTTTGCCTTGATGAAAGGCCTGCCGACAAGACTGGATGCTACTATACCGAGGGACCCTTTATGCACCACCACCACCACCACCACCACCTGCAGCAGCAGTGGCAGCAGCAGCAGCATCCGCCACCCACCCACTACTCACTACATACTAGGTCGTATCTTATATTCGGAAAACAATGCCCCAAATCGCCCATGATGCAGTTTCCCCTTCTTCCCATTTCAGTGCAGTCGAACAGGGGAAGAGGAAAAAATCCTCACCCTCTTCTTCTTCTTCTTCTTGCTTCTTCTCCTTTTCACTCATATGTACAAATACGACATTTTCTCGAAAAGAAAAGAAAAGTTCTCCTTGCATCAATTCAGCCCTTTCGGATTTCCTTCCCTCCCCCCATACACACAAGGTTGCGCAGCCTCTCTCGCTGGCGATCTATAAAGAAAAGCATACTGTGCTTCCTGTTTTGCCATCTTTCATGTCCATGTCACATGATGCCACTCCCAACACAAACAACACAACACATCACCCTCAACGTCGTTTGGTCCTGTCAGGAGGATCGAAAGAAACTTCGGAAGGAATCTTCTTCCTCTCCAGAACCACGACGACTCCCTTCTCTCGGCCATTCCCAGGGCGTGGGCCTCTCCTTCCTTGCCTGTTTCCAAGCCGGCTGGAAAGTCCCACCGCCTTCATGTCACCTGGCAAAAACCTTGACAACGCCATCCCCTCCCGCGCTAATCACTAGTCTTCCATCTTGGCTCCAACACACATCACAGACGCCTTCACCGCGCATAGCCCGATGATTCGTGATATCTTGCGTGCAAATTCGCTTTTCGAGGGACCAGAATCTGATAGATGCATCGTGACCCGCGGATACAGCTTCGCGGCCATCTTTACTGAGTGAGAGGGCCGAAATGGCGGAGGGATGCGCGAGCATGGTATAGGTGCATTGCCCTGGAAACATAACATGTTAGTACAACCACGGGGATGGGCAGGCAAAGGGGCTGTGATGGAGTGTGACGTACCGCTATTGGCGTCAAAAAACCGCACGAATCGGTCTTCATGCCCGGTGATTACTACTCCCTCTAATCCTTCTCTTCCACCAGTGGCACCACCACCTACTTCTTCCGAGTCAAGACCACGAGTAGCAGCATCTAGTGCTCCGCCATTGTGCTGTTCAAGACTTGAGCTGGTGGCAACTACGGCATTGATGCTCGTGTTGGGCGTGCCATCGTATGTCTCGCCGGATGCCATGCCAATGATCTCTTCTCCCGTCCGAGTATCAAAGATGAGGACCGAAGAATCAGTGTAGCTGACCACGAACGTCTCTCCCGAGGGAGAGAGCGGACAGATGCTCGTGGGGCTAGCCTCATGGTCGCCGGGCCGGTTGATTGAGTGCACAAGAGTATAGCTGAAAGGCGTGGTGCTCGCCACACTGGGCTGAGGACTCGTTGGATAGTTGCTGCCACTTGTCACGCTGTGCCTTCGTGACCCACCAACGCCTCTTCGGCTTCCAGTAGCAGGCGAGGCTGATTGAGGAGGAGCGCTCACGGCCCACACTTTTACAGTGCCGTCTGCTGAGCCAGAAACGAGCAGTAACCTGTCGGGACCACCGAAGTTGCCTGATTGTGGCCCAAACACAACGCCAACGGAAGCAGGGAGCACACAAACAGCCCAGACCGCATCAGTGTGTCCTTCGAGGGTAGCTTTAGGATCGACTCGCCCTCTTTCCCACACACGAACTGTGGCATCTTGGCCACCAGAGAATATCCAGCCTTCACCAGGAGCTCGTCCACCGGTACTGAAGCCTGTACTTGCTGGCGGAGCAGCAAGAGAAGTCACCACTCCTTCGTGACCTCTATGTGTGAAGATTGCCTGAATATCCAGACTGGAATCCTTGTTTCCAGGGTTGTAGTTCTGATATGTTGCGGGCACGATCCAGCGTTTTATGGTGCCATCATCGCCCGCAGTACAGACTTCGGGCTCGCTAGGACTTCCACCGCCGCTGAAGATGACGCTTCTTACCACATCAAGATGCCCACGAAGCTCAAATTTGACTTTGAACTGTGTCGGATCGCTTTCGAGCGCATGGGCCAGCTCATCGATCTGGTTCTTCCCTTGCGAGCTCCGCCTCCTGCCCACACTTTGAGAGCCCGAGCTCTTCCGTCTGCTATGTAAGCCTGTACGGGGAGGAGATTTGGTTGACAGCTGGGAGTGACTCGCAGCGCTGGGAAATAAGTCTGTGTCCGGTCTTCGCGGTGGCAGTACATCCGTAGACGGTGTGTCAGTCTGTGATGCGGGCTCTTCATCGAATGTCCAGCCGTCGGCTTCGGCTTGTTGCCGCGCGGGCCTCTGCTGTAACTGCTGAGATTCGTTTGCCCGCACTTCTCGCCCTTCTCGATCAAACGTGTGTGTAATGTTTTCGACTTGCTCTTCATACTGTACAGAAGGTTGTGGGGTCTGCTGCTGCTGCTGTTGCTGCAATAGCTCAACGGGCTGCTGAGCATGGTTCGTGTACTCGGTATATGCCATACCGCGCGAGTCCGCTCGTTGTGCTGCGGGTTGTGCTATACTACTCGATACTGATGAAGGCTGATGGTTCGGTAGCTGCTGTTGAGGCAGTATTTGTCCTTGAGCTCGCCCGTTGCGATATCCTTGTCGTGCCTGGTCACCGTACTGGAGATCGTATATATCCTGTAACGAATGGGGCGCATCGGGCAACCCGCTAATGTTGCCGTTTGGTAGCATATGCGGCGGTGGAGGGTGTTGCGGCGGCGTAAGCAGATATTGTATCTCCTTCATGCAATTTTTGAGATACTTTGTCGTCTGATCGAGGTATTCTTCGCGAGCCTTTTCGCTCGAGTCGTGCTGCTCGCTCGTCTCCAGGAACGAGTTGTGAGGCGCAAAGTCCGCTACGTCGCTGATTAGCACATGATTCTTCTTCTGATCCCCCCTCCGCGTCTCGGCAGCATCACACGCACGCTTTTCCTGCTTCTGCCCATTCTTTCCGCCGCCTTCCTCTTTCTTGCCCTTGGGCACGTCGTCTGTCCCAGATGTGGGTTCTGGCATCACTGCCGCTGAGATGCCGTTCGGAGCCAGCTTCTTCGTGCGCTCGTTCTTCAGGGCCATTTCCAACATGCGCACTTGCCGCTCCAGCTGCTCGTTGATACGTTTTGCCTGGCGGGACTCTCCCTCCTGCTTCGCAATCTTGGCCTTCATCTCGGCGCGCTCGATGTCCCAGGCGTTGCGCGCTCGCTCATGGTTATGCCATTCGATCTGCAGGAAGCGCATGACACCTGTCATGTAGCTCGTGTTAGCAGGCGACTCCCCAGCGCGTGCTCGCTCTCTCGTGCTCCCATGGTGAATAGTATGACATGGTATAGTATGGCTGGCGGTGACTGACCCTGCAACGTGTATTCGGTGCCTTGCGGCCCATGGTGTTCGGCTCCTCCGCCGCCATGATTCCCAAGCCCGCCTTGCTGCTGGTATGCCATGGTGACAGCAGCAGCTGGCGGCCTGTGTTACGGGCGGCCGTCTCTAGCGAAGTGACGTCCGTGGAGTAGTAGTATGCAGCGGGAACATTGAAACTGCGGCGTCGGCGTCGGGAGAGGAGCGAGGCGGAGCGGAACCACCTACAGCTCGGTCTGCTTCTCTTCCCTTGTTGTCTCTTCTGCTGCCGCGCTTCCTTCCCCCCGGCTGCCTTCTTCAAGATCGGATTGAGCGAGGCGTGTTGAAGTCTCTCTGTATCATAGCAGTCTACCACTGAGCGGCAACGACATAGCACAAGACATCATCATTGTAGCAGGACAAGCAGCCCCGTGAACCAGCGCGTGCTTGCAAGTGCTGTTGACCTTTTTGGGACTAGCGCCATGCCAAGCCTTCCTCCATCCGCTACCTCCTAGGAGGTACAGCGACAACTTGCTGGACCTGCGCGTCAACCGTTGACATAGGTACGCTCCCTTCTTCCCACCTCACGGCCCTCACTCAACATGAACAGAAACGGTCCAGCCACTCATTCGCGTGACAGGCGTTTTCTGTACAACTGTTGCACAGTACCTGCTTCCGGGTCATGTGACCCAAGAATGAACAATATTCCCATCGACGCAATTGGGAACGGGGCGTCTGGTCAATGATGGGAAGCTCAAGGAGACGAGGAGGTTATTCGTGCTCGTCAACTTCGGCAGCAGTAGATTGCGCCAATGTCTAGTTTACTCTAGTACTCAATACTCGCCTGATTTGCAGATCGATACCTCCCAACCAAGGTCAAGTCCGTTCAGTACATTTCTCTCGGGACTTCGATCTGTGCGAAAGATACATCTTCCACTGAGCCGGTCGTACGCGGATTGATGCCGCCAGGGCGAAGACAATACGTAAGTAACAGCCTACCTAGGTACCTATAGTTCTTGGGTGCCGATACACTCTCTGAGTCGCGATAGTAACAACTCTGGATAGTTGACATGCCAATAGTAGCCCGACTCGCTTGGCAGGCTCCTCGTAGAAACGACCAGAGAACCCGGTGGAAGCATGGAGCGCTGCAACTCCCATCCAAAAGATCGAAAAGCTCAACGATGAATCTCTCATCGAAGGTCTCCCTACAAGCCAGGATCTTGGGGTTCATTCATTGACGAACGCAGCCACAGAGGATATGCCTGTATCAAGAGAAGCGAACCAAAGCGAAGGTTGTACAGTGGTTCCTCGAAGCGGGCATGAGAATGTCTATTGATCTGGTTGTTTGGTGGCGTCTTCGAAGTCGAAACTTCTGAGCTTGTTAGTGGTTTCCATCTTTCACGCCAGCAAGATTGTGTGGCGGGAATTGGTGATCATTAAGTGCAAGCACAATCGGCTTTCATTGTAGTCAGTTTGCAGATCAACAATTGGGTGGTTAGTTTATCAGCGTGGTATTGCCGGGGACATAGCCTGCGAGGTGGGCGTTGCATCCGAACGAAGATTCCAGATTCCACATGTTGACAACGAGAACAGGCGTGGGATGAGCTAGAGTCAGCCTGTGGACGTATGGGCCGACAGGTCGCCGAAAAGAGACTTTGCTGATTGCGATGGCAGTGTAGTATCCGTGTCTGTCAAGGCAGCGTGACACCTGCACACACGTCCACAACGAGCACTTTGGAGATGCTCGGTTTGCCGCGCCGTCCGACTTCCACAGCAATAAATATCCCAGTTGAATCTTCAAACACTAATGGGTATACTGCCGGGCTCAGCTCTACTCCAGTTTGCGCGAATGACTGGTTGGTTCTTCACAGGCCAAATCAAGGTGTTGCTCCTTTGGATGTGGATCGTAGATGGCGCATTGGTTTCGTGGCCACGTTTTCGATTGGATCGCGGTCCATCCGAGCTGAGTTCCTTGCACTGTGCTCTATGGCCAACTTTGGTCGTGAATCCTAGGGTGAAGCGTCAACTAGTCTTACGATGTACGTGTCATAGCCATTAGGTGTATGTGTCGAGGGTGTAGTAATGCCAGATTTCCGTCGGGTGCAATGCGGTTATGCGACAAGTGAGCTCTCATTTCATCAAGAAGTATATCAGCTGTTCCTATATGACTTGTCCATGATGCTTGTGTTAGGCTCGTTCTGGCAACTGTGTTTCAGAAGCACTGGACTGGTTCGTACTGTAGGAACCTAGGTAGGTACCTGACCATGCTCAGGCACGACCGCGCTGTGATGCCCGGGTTTATTGCTCTTTCGAGCGACCGTGCACTACCTCCCAGGTGGCCTGGGTCTTGGGATGTGCATGCAGCATGGCTGTTCAAGCAACTAGATACTCCGCTGGGAATGTCGTAATAACAGGAATCGATATCGATTTGTGGGAATGCGCTTCTTCATCAATCGAGGTAGACTCATCGACGCTACACACCACTATCCTAAATGCCGCGCAAACGGCCAGAGAAAGGCACTTTCGGATAGCCATACACTCGGGTCGTGGCGTTGATTAAGGTAGGTATGCTCGGAGATATCGTGTCGCTGCTGAGTGCCCATCGACTTTTACATTACCCGTTGAATGGGTACCTAAGGCAGGTCTGTCAGTCTACATGTAAAAACTTCGGCAAGACATCGTATCATTGGTACATATCTATCATGACATCCAGGGTAACATGGCATACGCGGGTCTCATACAGTACCTGTCGATGTAGTATGTTAGACCGTACCACCACACCAGTTCGTGCGAGCTGTTTGCAGAGTATCCTCCGAATGCGCGTTTAACAGGCGCCAGAAACCGAATCATGGCTGTACTATATATCCATCGTCGTGGCAACAAATACTCTTCCTCTTTCGAATCGACATGCATTCGTCGAGCTTCCCAAAGACCTAGGACGGAACTATTAGCACGCCAGAATCTTGTTCGGCGCTCTCTCCAGCATCCACAGTTCATAGCAACAAGTGAGCACTGACTCGATTGGACCGCTGCAGGCTATCAGCGCGTCGAGCTTGCAATTAGTGATGAATCGGCCTTCTAAAGAGTAAGGAAGCCGGGGGCGCTCGATCTTGGTAAATATCGGATATGCATGTGTTTGCCAGAATGGCGTAGACTGTTACTGACGACTCAGATGCTGGGGCAGCCACCCGCTGGCCACCACTGAGCCGTATGCAAGAAGGGCCTTTGCGATTAAATCGAGCACTGCTAGATCGAAGCATCGAGTCGAACACGGTGGGAGGTCTTGTCACAGCCCGTAGGGGGAGTACCTCATGTAGTGTAGATGGGGGGTAATAAAGGTGTGTGTTCACTATGTACTGTTCACGCTGGTTCACGCTGTTGAGAGGGAATGTTGAAACACGCGCTTCATGGGTCCGTCGATCATACAGGCACATCTGCAAGGGCGCCTCGGGCCTACAGTAGCTATCATGCAGACTGCAGAGAAGTCACCCACGAGCGTTGAGAGCGATCTCATATTTCACACCAGGGAAAATGTTGCAGTACAACTGCTGGCTGCTGTCGGCCCTGTTGAGCCACGACCAGCTGGCCGTTCTATCGAGTGACAGCTGACGGTGGGCATCTCATTTCACCGTCGGCGCGCTGGGACCGGGCAGCGGTCGGTTGTGGTGGACTTGGTGGTACAGGACAGGATCCCAGTTGTCAGCGCCACGCGATCTGTGCGATTCTGCCGGCTGGTGCAACGACTCGTGGGCCATCCATCGGGAGCAGGGAGAATGGGCGGGCGGATCTGGTGCCAGGCTGCCAGCAGGTCTCGACTGGGCGGACTAGTCTCCCCAAGTCCCAATCATAACAGCGTGTACACTGTACAGCAACTATCCCTTGTTCACACGACCTGCTTTCCGGATGCGCCCCGGGCAGCCTCCGCAAGGACACTGGGACAGCAGGCTGGCATCGTTGTGACGGGATGTGACCGTGCCGTAGGCACTCTGCACGGCGGCTAGCCACTTGGCGATGCACTTGCGAGGCAGGTGGTGCCGGATGGAAGCGGTGCGCGGTGCGGTGCGGTGCGATGCGGTGCATGGCATAGCATGTAATCCGTGTATTACTATACGGAGTGCTCCCGCCTATAGAGAGGGATATCGGCGATGGCAGATGGCGACGGGAGTATGGGAGTATGGGAGTATGGGAGTATAGGAGCACGCAGATGCACGATGATGGTAATGCATAGGTCAGGTATCATAATAATAATAATTATGACTATTATTATTAAGGTATTATCATAATAATTATACATCACCCAGCAGTCCAGCACCCAGCAGCCGCAGACTCGTGTGGACTGGTCTGGCCGCTGGCACTATAATAACCCCAGCATCATCATACAGACAGACAGTGTACGCGCGCATCGTCATCGACTTCTCGTTGGCTGACAAGCACCGCCTGGCCTGGCCGGGCCCTGGGTGCGAAGACTGCGAACAAGGCTGCGTGCAGGCGGGGCGGCTAGACATGCACCGAGTCAGGCAAGACGAGGACCTTGTCGTCGCCAGTCTTTGAGCCTGCGCCTCGCGCCCCACCCTAAGCCGACAATCTCCTGAAACAGCGTCTGTGCGCTGCCAAACACCTGCGGCCGCCGGCAGCGCAGTTTCATTACCTCCTACCTACGACCTACGACCTACTGCCTACTACCTCGTCCGTCTCACACGACGGCCTCTGCTGTATAGCACCATTGCACACTTCACTTCACCTCAGTTTAACCCTCCCCGTTTGCGCACGCAGAGGCCGGTCCTCGCGTCTCATCCTCCTCCCCATTGACTAGAGCAGTCGCTCGTCCCTCACATTCGCTTTCATCCCACTGCCCGCCAGCAGCACCCCCGCCGCCTGTCGCCTCATCGCTCAAACACCGCTCGCCTCCAGCGACCGACCCCCCCATACCCGCGACAACAACCTGGACCGCGCACGAACTGGTGTCGTTGCTGGCCTCGTCTCGCCTCCATACAGCAGATCAAACACCTCGCATTCCGCACCACGTTTGAGATAGAGCTCGATACGCCGCCTCCTCTCCTCGCCTTGCGCGCGCGCCTGCCCCTCCGCCTTGCGCTGCAGTCTCGCCCTGCGCTGCGTCACCGCCATGTATCCTAGCCATCAGCATCCCTCCATGCCACCGCCCCAGGCGCGCTCCGTGGCTCCAGAAACATTCTTGCTCGACCAAGAAGCCCAGTCCAGCCTGCCTCAGGACTCGGTCGTTGCGCTGCAGCAGGTGGACAATTGTATGTCCTGATGAGCCTCTCCGCTTTCCAGTGTCGCATTGGCTGACCGCAGTCTAGTGAAATACTTCCTCATCTCTGCACCTGTAGATTGGAGTCCGGATCAATACATCCGGCGCTTCCTGCTGCCCACGGGTGAATATGTGTCCTGCGTGTTATGGTGCGTCTGCAATGCTGCGAGCCACGTATAGCTGCATAGGTATTGACCCGTCAATCAGGAACAACCTCTTTCACATTTCGGGGACGGACATCGTGCGCTGCTTGTCGTTCCGCTTCCAGGCCTTTGGACGACCTGTGAAGAACACCAAGAAATTCGAGGAGGGCATCTTCTCCGACCTGCGCAACCTCAAATCCGGCACCGATGCCTCACTCGAAGAGCCCAAGAGCCCATTCCTCGATTTCCTGTACAAAAACAACTGCATTCGGACGCAGAAGAAACAGAAGGTGTTCTACTGGTACAGCGTACCCCACGATCGCCTCTTTCTCGATGCCCTGGAGCGCGATCTCAAGCGAGAGAAGATGGGCCAGGAAGCCACCACAGTAGCCGTCAGCGAACCTGCGCTCTCCTTCGAGTTCGACGCATCTGTTTCGCTCTTTGAGCAACTCACCAAGGCTCAACAGAACAACCAGTCAACGTTCAATGCACAACCACCTTCCATGCCGCCATCGCATACGACGTCGCCAGTCTTGAGAGCTTCGGATTCCATGCCACCTCCGCAGATGATTCCGCAACAGCAGCTTCCGGCGACATCGATGCCACAGCACATGCAGCAAGATATGCATTCAGATCAGATGTCCCATGTGCCACAGTACAATCAGATGGCTATGCCACCAATGCCATCACAAATACAGAGAACGCGAGAACAGTCAATGGGTCCAGTGTTTGACCGCAATGGCTTACCGATATCACAAGCTGGACACAGACATAGCTCAATGCCAGCGTATATGGAATACTCGCCTGCCCCATCTTTCGTATCCTCGCACTTCGAAGATTACAGCCAGCGCGGTCTGTCTTTCGAGCCACTCACGCCACCACAGCATTCCGTCGGCATGACCTCGGAATCTACCTATATTTCGAATGAGGACACAGGATCGTATCCCGCCATCCCGGACGTTGGATTACAACAGCCATTCAACCCGCTCATGTCGGTGCAGCCGAATGGCCATGGCGCACATTACCCTTCCATGAACCGACAATACCAACCCCAGCAGGTATACTCTGTCCTAGAAGGCTCACCAACCTACAAACAGCGGCGTCGGCGATCATCTCTTACCAACGGTGCAGTCATGACAGCCGTGACATCAGCAGGCAGCTCCACGACTCATGCCCATGCGCATGCGGTCCATCGGCCGAGCGACTTGCGCCGATCAATGTCCTCATCGGTACAGCCACACGCCATCACAGAGGCACAAGAGATGTCTTACAATGACTCGCCGGCGAGCATGCACACGTCGCACCAGGCCGGACCAATGATGGGCGAACACAGAGAGCTTATGAATCTATCACGTCACAGCACGCCGTCCCAGGCTGTTGAAGGGGCTCACGATGAGCAGCGTGTACATCGTCAAATGAGCAACTTGCAACATGAAGATTACTCGAACTACAGCCACAGCCACAGCCACAGCCACAGCCCAAACCACGACTTTCGACATCCTTCTGCCCTGCAGCACCATGCTGTGCAGCGCACGGCTGGTGTCTTCCGACGAGCGCGATCTGCCACAGCCAGCGACATGAGCCCGTATGCCACCAAGAGTCATTCCTGCCCTATTCCCATGTGCGGCCGTCTGTTCAAGCGTTTAGAGCATCTGAAGCGTCATGTCCGCACGCACACCCAGGAGCGGCCCTATATCTGCACGTTGTGTAACAAGAAGTTCTCGAGATCAGACAATCTTGCACAGCACAGACGCACTCACGAGACCAGTGCTGACGGATCCGCGCCTTCTGAAGAAGAGATGGAAGAAGAGCGCGATGCGATGCACGATGCGACTGACGAGTCGGATCCCATCGACGATGCCTCTTATCAGGCGATTGCCATGACGACGGGCAGTGAGCTGCCCGGCATGCCTACGCATGTCGATATGGGCATGATCTCTCAAAACGACATGGCTGCTCCGCAAATGGTCACGACTGGAAATGACTACCACCACTAGGCACTCGGCTGGTACGAATGAAAAAGCTTTACACCCCGCTGTTTCCCTTCCAACAGCTTTACGAACTTGGCATTGCAAGACTTTTATTCTGGCCTCTCCCCGGCTCAACAGCTTTCGGGGCTGCAGGAAGACGATGCTTCGAGGCGCCGCAGATTGAGCGCCGGTATGATGTATAATGAAGAACTTCCACGTTTGGCATATGAGATTGAGAGAGAGATATTGTGTGCGCCTTTGTACTGGACAAATGGCGATGAGATAAATCTCGGTGGTGGCATCATGATGATCTCTGGGCATTTTGAGAGTCTACCGTCACAGGCAGATGGACACGTTTGACAATGGATGTTGCACACATGGTTGTAGGACGAGATGGAATCTGCTGTTGACGGCATTGTTCACTCTGGCGTGACTTGGGTAGCCCTTCTTCTTCTTCTTCTTCTTCAAGTTCTTTGTCCCACAATCACACTCATTGCACAACGCACTCAGGCACCATTGCTTCCAGAGTACATGTAACAACAACTTGTTCCCAACACGCGACGGGTCCAATTGGACAGATTCATTCATCCTCACGAGGGACATGAAACACAACCAGCAGCTCCTGCGTCAGCCTGCTAAGCCTCTTCGCTCCCTTCTAGCCTCTTATTTCATGCAATATCAGGTATGTATTCATGCTACCTAATATAAAGAACTTTGTCACCGGCAGCTACATGTACATGTAGGTACCTTATATGTTCCTTGGTTACTACATACATGTATCATGCGAAGTCCGTTCATTATCACAAGGTACCTAGCCAGGTACATGTACCTTCTACTGTAGGTACCTTAGGGCCCGTTCGGTATTTCCTTATAGCTTTTAACAACTACGTTTACACTACCGATATAGCGTAGAATTCTAACCGTCTTATAACTAAAAGTAACTAAATGCTATAAGGCCTTGTGTTCGGTTTCTTCCCTTGTAGCTTATAAGTGTAGATCTAGTCTATACTATAAACAGTATAGTATACTAATTTCTAGTAGCGGTAGTATCCGCTAGCGTAGAAAGCGGGTATTTTAGCGTAGAAAGCGGGTATAAGAGGGGGGTGTATAGCGATGTATAGAGTCCTCTTTCCTACCGCGTAGGAAAGTATACAAACTAATTCTTACCCTTCCGAATAAAGGGGTACGAGTAGACTAATATACGCCTACGCTGCGCCTACGTACTATATACGAGGCCGCCCGAGGTCCAAGGTAAATTCCTCTCGGAACCTCGCTACTCCGGCTATCCGGGTAGATCAGCTTATATAGGCCTACGGCTATATATATAGGCAGTTAGGGGTTATATAGGTTATATAGGTTTAGGGGAACCTAGCTATTACAATTATCTCCTCTCCCTAATAGAGCTGCCCCTAGCGACGTACGTAACACGTATACAGTCCGTAGGTTAGTCGCTATAGTAGGAAGTCCTAGGGGTTACGGGTATTCCGTATTCTATATTCTACGTATAGTATAGAACGCGACGGTAACAACAAACATAGCTGTATATAGTAACAAACAAAGGCTAGCAAACATTCTATTACCTAGCAACGCCGGTATAATATAGAAGTGCTTCTCTCTCGCCTACTACTTGTCTCCTACGCTCTAGTTTTCTTACTTCGCCCGTTTCCGCTTCGCTCTCGCCTCGCAGTACGAACGTATACTATACGTACATATATACGTACTAACTCCCCTTTCGGTATAATGCTACCTAAGACCGCGGCTCGGATAGCGATTACCCGTCCGCCTCGCGACGTCGCTTCTAGCGGCGCCGATAACGGTAGGGGGGTATACTGCCTCCGGTACATTACGTATATATAGAAGAGTAAGTTGTACTACGCTACTCGTACGTTTGTTATACGCTTAGCTAGCTAACTTCTCGCTAGCCGAAGGATTAGGGGTTCTTACCCTAGCCTATAACGCCGCCCTAGCGCTAGGCTTAAAGAAGAAGTGTACTTACTACGCTAAGGGTCGGTACAAGTGTAAGCGCTTAACGGATCCGAATTTGATCCGTTAGGCTTAGTACCTGCTTGCCTTGCGCGCTTCTTATACGAAGGCTACTATCCCTAGCCCTCGCGCGGACTAACTAAGGCGTCGCCTTACTCGGCTAGGTAATACTATCGCCTAGAGTAAACGAGTATTCGCTTCGAACAAGGGGAAGTCCGTAGGTATATATAATATACCTAAGAAAGGGGGCGTAGAGAGCAGTACCGCGCCTACGGCTAGTAGCGTACTCGCCGCTACGGGGCTATTAGAGGTAGCGAAAGCTACTAGTGCCCTATAGGGCATCTTCGAGCTACAGTACGAAGTAAGTCTCCTTACCCTTGCCTTTGCCTTTACCTACGCGTACTTACGCGTCTCGTAGATAGCTCGTATAGCCGGCGCGTCTAGGGCTGCCCTAGACGCGTCTATAGCTACGGCCTTCCCCGAACGGGGTAATTAGGAGCCGGATTAGTCCGGTAAGGACTACAACAGCGACGACGGCGACGACGACGACGACGACGACGATACCGCGCTCGCTAGTGTCTTCGGTACTAATCCGGTTCCGGCTGCTACGCCTACGCCTATGCCTACGCCTGCTATTACCCCGGCTGCGAGTAGTAGTCGGAAGCGTAGGAGGAGAGAGACGACCTCGCCGTTATCGTCTCTAGAGTCGGGGACTCTATAGGCGGGTACGTTTCTCTTGCGCCTCGCGCGCGCGTATTCTATTTTCTGCTTTAGTACGTTTTGCTCAATTATATATTTATTAATCAAAGTTGTTTCGCTACTATAGAATCACGATAGGGTTCTTACTATATAAGGTATTACGACGGAAGTCTTACTATATAAGGTATTACGGTAGATAACTTGCTAAAGTACTATTCACGTAGCTACTTACGTGCTTTTCTAGTACGCTTCGGCTGCGCCTCGAACTCGTCGAGCGCGGTACATTCGCCTATATACTCTTCGGGTTCCTACTAGTTAAATTCCTCGGGCTAGCTACGCTAGCGAACTAAGTACTGCCTTACGCCTTTCCTTAGGCGCGTTCCTAAGATCTTCTTAACCTCGTAGAGGCCCTCTTCGTCTGCGAGCGGCAAGCTACCCTTATACGCTTCTCCTATACGACTCCGATAGGGCTCGAGGTATAAGATATAGAATATATTGTAGATTAGCGATCTAGCTAGGAGTACTAGGCGATACGCCTGCTTGCCGACAACGTCGATAACCTTGAACGGTCTAGCGAACTTATTAGCGAACTTCTTAGTAGGTACCTTTAGCCGAAGGTTTTTAGTAGACAATAATACTATATCTCCGACGTTAAAGCTTATTAGAGTATACTTCTCGTTGAAGTACTTCTTCTATACTTCGCTTACGCGTCGCTAGCGTTCGGTTAGGGTCTCGTAGTTCCTTTTTAGCCGTTCTATAGTATTAGCTACGGCCGGTACCTCCCTTTCCAAAAGCTCGCCCCGAGCGTCTCTCGTACGGGTCGCTAGCTCCGGGTTAAAACTATATAAGGCTTTGAACGGGGACATCTTTAAGATAGTATAGTTACTATTGTTATAGGCGAACTCGGCCTAAGTAAGTATGCCTGCCTAGTCATCCTACTACTCTAAGTAGTAGATACGTAAGTAGGTCTCTACTACTTGATTTATCCGTTCCGTTTAGCCGTTAGTTTGAGCGTAGAAGGCTATACTTAGCCTGCGTTTAACCTACGCTTTATAATAGAAGTCGGCCTAGAACTGCGGCGTAAACACCGATCCGCGATCGCTTACTATACCCGCGGGTAAGCCAAAACGACGGACAATCTTATAGATAAGGATATCGACGAGATCTACGCTAGTATACTTCTTAGTAGTAGGTACGAACGTAACTATCTTCGTATACCTGTCGACGATTACAAGGATCGTATTATATACGCTATCGCCTCGCTTGCTAGGCGGAAGGTCCGTAATAAAGTCCTAGGTCAGTTCTTAGAACGGCCTCTTAGGCATCGGTAGCGTAGTCAGCTCGCCGTACGGTCGATAGCGCCTCGCCTTTACCTTCTAGTATAAGTCGTACTCTACGACGTACTCGGATACCTCGGTAGATATGCCTAGCTAGAAATACTTCCGACGGATTAGAGCGATCGTTTTGTCCTTACTAAAGTACCCTACTAACGGGTTATCGTAGTGTATACGCATAATCTGCGCTCTAAGTACGTAGTCCTTAGGCACGTACAGTACGTCCCCGACCTATAGGTTCCTATTACGAGCCGTATACTTATCGTATATACCTTAGTTGCTTATCGCCTGCTCGTACACTACGCGGGCTTCCGGTTCGGACTGAACTAGGGCGCGGGTATAACCGAGGATCAGGTCTAATACGTTGGCGTACGGATAGTCGTCCTACGCAATTACTCTTGTAATACGCATTAGTAACGTATAGCTCTACTATATGTTACTACGCTACTTAGGGAATTGAACCTATCGCTACTTAGGGAATTCAACCTGTCGCTGCTCGCGGTATATACGCTCGTAGGTTATACGGATACGAGCTACCTTCGGATAGTCTGCTTCTATCGTACGACCGTCCTATAACTACAGCTTCGTCTATAAGGTAGGTAGGAGGTTAGTTACCTCTTACGACTCTTGTACGTAGTTACTACGCCGCGACGGCGTATCCGCTGGATTCTTCTTACCGGCTTAGTAGGTAATTGTAAAATCGAACGCCGTAAGGAATATAGCCTATCTAGCCTGCCTGCCTATAAGCTTCTTTACGCCTATAAACCTACGTAGGTTCGCGTAGTCGACAAGTACCTTAACCGTATACTAAGCGCCTTCGCAGTATAGTCGCTATATCTTAAACGACTCTACTACTACTAGTAGCTCCGAGTCGTACGTCTTATAATTGTACTCGGCGGGGATTATCTTCCGAGAGTAGAAGGCAATAGGGTACTATTCTGAACCAAAGAGTTAACTTAGTACGCCTACAATTACAAACGTAGAAGTATCGCTTTCGATACGTAGCTATAACGCCGGGTCGTAGTACCTTAATAGAGGTGCTTACTAGAACCGCAATTTGATCTCCTAGAACGTATACTCTTTAGCTACGCCCTAGTTAATAGGCCTAGGCTTCTTCCCTTTAACGGCTCCTTTGGATAGTACTGTTAATAGAGCTACTACCCTCGAGTATTCGAAGATAAACCTACGATAGAAGTTCGCGAAGCCTAGGAAGGATTGTACCTCCGTTAAGGTAGTAGGTATTAGCTACGCCTTGATTGCGTCTACCCTACTAGGGTCTATAGCTACGCCGCTAGTAGTTACGACAAACCTAAGGTAGTCAACCTCCTTGCGGAAGAACTTGCACTTCCTTAGTTACGCGTAGAGTGCGAAGCGCCTAAGCCTCTTAAGTACCGTACGTACGTCCTTTACGTGCTGTTCGCGCGTCTTGCTATAGATAAGGATGTTATCTAGGTAGACGACGCAGATTATATCTACCAACCCGCCTAGGGTACGGTTGATATAAGCTTAGAAGGTTACTAGGGCGTTAGTCAGCCCGAAGGGCATAACCTTGTACTAGAAGTAACCGTAGCGCGTACGAAACGTAGTCTTCTAACGGTCGCTTAGCTTGATACGGATGCGATAGTATACGTCCGTAAGGTCGATATAATAGTTCTGTGTGCGTAAGGGTATACGTAATAGAGGTCCGAGGTATGAAAGGTATAAACAATATACGGCTTGCTATCTAAGGCACAATAACTCTACTCCTCCTCCTAAGAGGAGAGCCCTCGCTATATACGCAAGCTATCCTATTGCCTACTCCTTACTACCGGTACCGCCTCCTCTTAGGCAGCAGCCGATGACCGGTTCCCTCGGGAACCTTCTTAATTCAGAACGTCCTCGATCGGTAGGATACCCCTTTATACCGGATCGCCGGGGGACCGCCGGGGCATTGCTAGGGCTTTCCGGCCCGAGCGGTATGTCCCGCCTAACTCGCCGGGGGACCGCCGGGGTATCGCTAGGGCTCTTCTGCCCTAGCGTGTTATAGACGCCCCCTCTTAAGGCTAATATCCTTAGTAGCGACAGGTTATTAGTCCCCTACGTATTCGCCCTACGAATAGGGTTAACGTCTGCTCTCGTCTAGGTATCGCGTAGAGCTAGCGTATACCTATAGGATGTCTATGCCTTAGCATTCGTAAACATTATATACGTTTCTCTTCTTATGTTCGCGCGGTCGCGAAACGTCGCTAAGAATGTTTGCTCGTAGTCGCGTCGCGAACCTCGTAGGTAGTAGTCGGGAATACGCGGTAGTATCGCTATAGGGATAGAATACTTCAATAAGTTCGTCGCGCGTTCTGCGTTCCTCTTATTCCTTTCTATTAACAACTAACCCGTATACTACAACTTCTACCCGCCTACGATTCTACCCTTATTGTACCCTAACAAATACACTTATTACCCCTCGTTTCTTTCCCCTATCTTGCAGCCCGTTCTCCTTCGTTGTCCCCGTCGTCCTTCCGACTATTATAGCGTTTACCCGGGGTTGCGTTATAATTCCCTTTTCCGCGTTATTTATAAAGGAGGTAGTACCTAACGATTAGGACTATAGATAGTCCGACGTAGAATAAGACGAGACCGGATACATTGCGATATATTTGCGCTACGCAAAGTCAATCGCTATAGGCCGAGTCTGCAACGCGCCGGCGCATCGTGCCTACGACAACTACGCTACTAACAATAAAGGCGGGTACTATAGTGTAGGGAGGGTAAGTATTAGTCTGTCCGCCGGGGGTTTACCTTGCTAATAAGTCCGTATACAGACCGTACCGCGCCTATTAAACAAAGTGATAGCCGTATAGCGTTAGAAGGACGCATGCGACGAGATGTAGAGGGGACTTACGGCGGGTTACCCTACGGATTCCGCGGAGGCCGCGCGCGCCTTAGCGGAAGGGGACGACGAATACTACCGCTAGGCAGTACGCCTGTACTTAATAGCGCGTACCCTGAATCGAGAAATCTACGCTATTAAGGTAGCGTACCGTCGATCTAGGACTACCGTAGGTCCGCTATCTCTCGCGCCGCGCTCTATATAGGACTTTCAGAGCCTAATGCTCTTAGAGCAGTTGCGCTCCCTAGGTCGTTACCCTATATAAGGCCTATCCTAACGCCTACAAGGGTCGCTAGCGGTAAGTTCTTAACGGTGCTCCCCGTTCTCGGTCTCTAGCTAACTAGGTCGTAGCGCCCGTCTACTACTACAGCAGATGCTTTTAAGTAGACGCGTACACGCTTTTACTAGGTAGTGCCTACCGTAGTATCGCGACTAAACGAATCCTCGGCGGACCCTCGCGTCTCGCCCCGTCTACAAGCAACTCTCCCGGTACCGCCGGTAGGTCGGGGTAGTCGTCGGGGTAGTCGGCCTATAGTATACTTATCCGACGAGGAGGATCTTCTAGCCCTAGTAGCGACGCCGGTAACCTCCCGTCGCCGTAGTAAGAAGGTACGTAAGCTGTCCTCGTCCCTAGAGCGGGGCCCGGTATTGCTAGACTTTGTACGGGATACCTTTCCTATCCGACGCCGACCTAAGGCTAGTATCGCCCCCGAGTCGGTAGCTAATACGCCTTCTCTTTCGCGTAGCGGCCCCCCGGTAGTTACCGCTCGCCCCGCAGCCTCTGTTCGGGACTCGCTAGCGCGCACCCCGGCGGCTCGCCGTTAGCTAGTTGCCTATAAGACGCCTCGCCGTACGACGGCGGGTCGCGTCGTCCCTCGGACGCCGTATAGCGGTCGCCTTGCGAATACCGCTTATTCTCTATCGCCCGGATACATCGCCGGGTACGATTTCAATACCCTAGAGGGGATCGCCGCGGCTACCCTAGACCGGGCGTTATATCTGCGCCGCAATACCGGTCGTATAGCGCTAACCTCGCCTACGTCGCGCTCCGTCCGGGGTACCCCTCGCTCGGCCTATCGTAGCGGCCGCCTAATCAAGAATCCTTAGTTGTCTCGGCGGTTCGACGATAGGTACGACGAGGAGGACGTAAGTAACGACTAGGAAATAGAGGACGTACTAGCCTAAGAGATAGAAGCCCTCCTAGATAAGGATTTTCTTATAACGGGCGGTCTCCCTAGCGGGTCCCCGGCGCCGGCTACCGTCGCGCCCTTAGATACAGCCCCCCCTCGCGCGCCTGTAGAGGTACCCTCGTTTCGGGGCTTCTCGCCTCTACCTACGGAGCGCAAGGTTCCTCGGGGCCTATTACGCCTAGCCTTCTACCTAGCGATTCCCTTCCGCTCCTCCGTCCCTCTTACCTAGGAGCCCGCGCGCGTCGCGCCCCTAGCGACCTTACTACTGTCGCGTTTATTAATATCTGCCGGCCCCCAAATCGCCCCGTTACCGTCGCCGTCGGTTCGTCGGCAGTCGAGCCTACCCGTCCTAATATATCTAGGTCCGCGACTAGTATTGTCGCCTAGCCGCGAGTACGAACCTGCGCTCGACCTAGTAGAGTAGGGTCGCGAGGTCGTCCTCGGCGGGGACCGACTTCCTAATATCGATTTTCGGACGGCGTCTAATATAGACTATAACGGCTTGGTATACCTTTTGCGGGACGTCCGCCGTTTCCTTACGGAGGCGGAGGTCCTAGCCCCGCTAAGAGAGATCTATCGGTTGCCCCCCTACCGGGCCCGTTAATAGGCTATAATATAGGCGGATTATAGGTTCTAGCGAGAGGAGTGCCTAGCCGACTACGAGTTCGGTCCTACTCGGCAGGCGGTACCTAAGGCCTCGGGGGTCGCTCGGGACCCTACGCCGGTACAAGTTAGTAACTACGCTATAGCTAAGGCGCCTTCGGCCGAGGGTAGCGTAGGTAGAGCGCGTATAAGGGGAGGGATATTAGGTATATTTGGTAGGAGGTAGCCGGGGGTTCGCTAGGTATTCGATAGTTGGTCTTTTTGCGCTATATACTTTTCTTCTTCCTACTGCTCGCTCCCCTAGGGGATACCCGCGATACTTTCTATTTATCTAGTAGCTTACCTATATTCTCGAAGTTGTCCTCCGGTTCCTAAGTATTAAAGTCCTTATCGTACCCCTTCTACCTAAGTCTATATTCCGTTTCTCCCTTCCTCCTTCTTTCGTCTACTATCTTGTCTACTTCCTATACTTCGGTACCGTCGGCGGTAATATCGGGGGAAGCTACGTTCGCTAGCGGAGCGCCGGGCCTTTCGTAGAAGGGACGTAGGAGGGAGATATAGAATACCGGGTAGATACGGTAGGTGTTTAGTAGGATTAGTCGGTACGCCTGCTAGCTGTCGCCGACCGCTTTGTCGACCCGGAATAGGCCTAGGAATTTGAGGGACAACTTCTTACTAGGTTAAGTCAATTTCAAATTCTTTGTACTTAGGAGTACCAAATCTCCCTTAGCGAACGTCTACGGAGTATAGTAGTCGTTGTACTAGCGCTACTACCGCTTCTACGCTTGTTGTATACGGGTCGAAGCCTCTGCTCGTACCCTTTCTAGTAGCTAGACTCTGTCTAATACTACCGGCGCCTCCCCTTTATAGTAGACGTCTACGTCTAGCGCGGACTACCGGGGGTGTTTGCTATACACTATTATAAACGGAGTTTCGCCGGTAGTCGCGTATACCGCATTGTTGTACGCGAATTCCGCGTATAGTAGTAGGGACGCCTAGTTATCCTGCCTATTAGCCGTAAACATCCGAAGGTAAGCTTCTACCGTCTGGTTCTAGCGTTCTGTCTAGCCGTCCGTTTAAGGATAGTATACGGTACTTAGTCGTCGCTTTATTTGGTATTGGTAGCAAATCTCGGTCTAGAATACCGAGGTAAAGATCGTACCTCGGTCGCTAACGATTCCCTTAGGAAGCCCGAATTTGGTACCTACCTACGTTATAAACACCTTAGCGAAGTCCCTTACGGACTAAGTTTCTTAGGCCGGGATGTATAATAATATCTTCGATAGCCTATCGACAATAACTAGTATAGAGTCGTACGTAACCCCGCGGTGCTTCGCCGGGGGTAGCTTAGTAATAAAATCTAAGGAGATCTCTTCCTATACGTTTTTTAGTATAGGAAGTGATTTCAGCTCCCCTAATAGTTGTTAAAGTGAATGAATAAGTTGCATGGTTGTTTGATTGAGTGTCTATCTAGTAGATATATATATGTATGTACTGACTTATATATATATCTGTTTGTATCAAACAGATCTT